>SKCR01040088.1:0-110846 GCA_019454045.1 Zanthoxylum bungeanum
GATCTATGTCCATTCAGATATTTTATTTCAGAATAAAGGTCAATCAGATATTAATAAGATCACATGATTTCAGTAATTGAAAATATGCACACTCACAGACAGCTTGTTATATGTCCGGCCGGACATTATGGGCTGAAAAAAGGTTGACCGAACATAGATGATCTCCGGCCTGGACTTGGCTATTTTTCGAAATTCTCTGGAGTTTCCTTATCTTTCGGTATTTATCCTTACAACTTTCCAAACTTTCATGTAGTGATCCCATAAGAGTCTCATTATCGGGCTATGCGTAAAAAATACAATGTCTACACAAGGGGTCTAGGTTGCGGGGCCAATCCCTAGCTGCCAAAGCGGACAACATCTGACTAGTTGGACCGAACCCCGCAAGCCCCTAACGATTTTATTTTTGACATGGGTCCGAGCCCACTCAAAAGGCTTCTTATTAGTTGATATAATATCTTACTTTATAAACCCATGTCTAAGATCCCTCCTAAGCAATGTGAGATACTACAATCCACCCCATTGGGGCACAACGTCATTGTTGGCATATTTCTAGTTGGTATTTGACTGTGATAACATTTGTGAAGTCCGGCCCAACTAGTCAGATATTATCAACCCCTATCCAAAAATAAAACCATGGCGGGCCCAGAATTTGGGTTGCTAAGCCAATCCCGGGGGAAACTGCAATGAAAATATTGAATAAGATTGAAGGGCATGTGCTCATTCCAACTTTTTCCACACAAAAACAAACGAGTTCGGGAACCTGATAATGTCCGAACTTGACCGTATCCTATCGGGTACACTCAATTTACACCGATCGGTTATAAATAGAGTTTTCGTATCCATCTCGTCCCAAAAACTATGAAACGGATTCGTGAATTCCTGACGAATACGGGAAATTTTCCAACCCCAATAGTACATATCGAGATCCATTACTAAAATGAAGATATTAAAATAAAACAATATATATTAGAATATTACGCAACTCCCCAAAATGATGGGAGATTAATGACTTAAAATCATTCTTAATTTACAACAAATTACATGTAACATATTTATCACAGAAATTAAAGATACAAGAGTTTAAAATAATGAAGAGCAAAAAAAATAAACACACAATTTAAGTATTAATAGGGTGTTTTCACCTTTCTTTCCTTTCCCCCTTCTTTTTTTTTTTTTTTTTTTTGCATACAATTTCATTCAATATCTAAGATTATTGATGAGTGCCAAAGTATTGCTTGTTACTTTACCAAGATCCATTACACTTTTGCTGATATTGTTCTTCACAGATGCTCTTA
Source organism: Zanthoxylum bungeanum (assembly GCA_019454045.1). Taxonomy (NCBI): domain Eukaryota; kingdom Viridiplantae; phylum Streptophyta; class Magnoliopsida; order Sapindales; family Rutaceae; genus Zanthoxylum; species Zanthoxylum bungeanum. Next base: position 1,296 of record SKCR01040088.1, read on the forward strand.
CCTTCATCTCATCAAATCCATCTACGCACGTATCCTCATTAGTCATGGCTGCACTAACCCAAGTTCTTATATCAGCAATTTGGTCATCCGAAATTGTACCTTTTGATAATTTAACCATTGCTTTCGAAGCTTGCTTGAGCTCATCAATGGAGTCAGCAATTTCTTCAATGCAATCTTTAGTTACCGCCTTTTCGGAAGGGTTTAGTTCTTTCTTTGTGATTTTTGACAATATTGAAGAAGTCTTGTTTGCCGCATTTAAGTTTACGGTTAGTGCTGCCTCGCAAAGCTTTAGAGAATCGGTTTGGATTGTGGAGGCGTATGAGGATAGGTATTTGTAGCAAAGTGTTGGGTATGTTGTTGAGTTGCAAGAATTTTTTATGAATTTTTTGAAGATTTTGAGAGAATTAGATTTGGAGGATGTGGATGTTGCAGCTAATGTTGTGTGTATATTTGAAATAAGAAGAAAAAGAAGAAATGTGAGGAGAAATGGGATTGTGATACATCTTGATTCCATGTTTCTTAATTTCTCTTTCAATTCTCTATGTTGCATTGGAAAGAGTGAGAAGATCCCATTTTATAGCCATGTTCCTAGGTGTCATTTTGACATGTTTGCATTATATTTTGAATCTCTTGAAAAGTTTGAAAAATTCTATAATGGTGGTACCTTGTTTATTCTAATTACTCAATAGTATCTTATCACCTCTATTAAAAAATTAAAAAAACTAATAAATAAGGGTTATTTATATTTAAGGAAAAAGTTACGACTCTGTCCGAATGTTATGCTCGAATTAGTGATAAACATGCTAAATTCAAAACGACATCGTTTTGATGGTTTATTCGAACAAAAAATTCAGATATTATAACAATGATTTATATTTAATACAACTGCATGTCATATACTTATACGTCGGTAATATCACGTGAATGATATCTCTATTTTGCCACAAAATACTTCTTAAAGTCTTGTGTACAACTAAAGAAAGGGTAAAAAGATTGTTTTCAATTTACAAGATTCCCATAACGAGAAGAATCCGAGGAAGATTCTACTGTATGCAGCTGTTTTCGGCTGAGGCAAGTTAAGTAAAGCCAAATTAAAATAATTAGTTGGAATTCGTAATAATTGATGTAATGGAAGACGAAAAGTCACATGAATAGATCTTGTCTACATGCAAGATTTAAGCCGAGCCTCGTGAGAAGATTATTACAGATAATTACAAGGAGCAGATTCTTTTTTGTGTTGTAATAATTAATGTGTTTTGCAAGCTGTACAAGAGCAAGCCTTCACCTGCGGCTCATCCAAAACATGTACAATTTAGATCTTTTATCTAGAATATATTCATATAAAATCTCTGTTTGAACGTACATTAAAGGAGTAATTAAATAAAATCGAATTATAACACCAGTGCTTTCTTTAGTATCTTGGCCAATATAAATACGTCTAATGTATTCACAAAATTCTAGTATATTTTACTTTATTTATTGTTAGCTAGATCCTACACAGTTTAATTTGAGATCCGTAACTTTAGCAATTTGCGACTAATCAGAAATAATTAAAGATTAATCAGAAAGATAAAATTAATTGAAAATAAAAGACTATACTATGTAAGAGACTTTAGCTAAGTCAATATTAAAAAGGGATCATATTTTGATACAAATAGAAAAATTTATCATCATTTAATTTATATAATAAATTAATTAAGAATACTTGTGTTATTATCTCGACAATAATTCTATTAAATTGAAGCATATTCTCTTTTTTAATCATTTCTAACAGAATCATTCTTTTTTCAAAAAAAACAACACCAATGAAAACTCTAAAAAAATAGAAAAATTAAAAACAAATTAAAAAATTGAAATCAAACCATTTTTAGGAAATAAAAAATCAATTGATAAATCAATCACCCAAAAATCGGTATTGATTTAAAACAGTCAATATCAAATAGATTAAATATCTCAAATAACTATTTGTGATAAGTATCAATTAATCAACGGGAAAACAGCATATGCTAGATCCAATAAGACTCTTGGTCCCTAGTATTTAACTTTTTATGATTTATCTTCTCCCTAGTATTTAACTTTCTTATGATTTATCTCTCTCTCTTTTTAAATAACATTATATCTCTGACCTTATAATTTTTATAGTTTAAATTTATTTAATAAAATATAAATATAACATTTAATATATTAAATTCTTCATATATTTTGATAAACACATCATATAATTATACTGACCAGAAGAATATAATAATAACAATAATAAAAACTCAAGAAGTGCTATGTTCTATCTATTAGTGCTTTAATGTCATGAATGTTTTGGTATTTTTTATTTTAATTTTTTTTTACAAAAAAAAAAAAAAAAAAAAAAAAAAAGAAAAAAGAAAGCAAAAAAAAAAAAAAAAGAGAGACCTAATCGGTAAGGAAAGCCATGTGCCCACCACCCCATAAGCCGTTACCGAAAGTCAATTATCTCAATAATCGGGAAGACACTGCACATGTCGTCTTGAAGAAGACTAGAAGATTGCGTGAGACACTGCTAAACGGAAGCCGCTTTATGTGGATATTTTATTTAATTTTTTTGATTCTTGAGATACAAGTGAAGGCCCAAATTTAGGATGAGTTCAATTACAATGGCATCGATATTTTATTGAATATAATAAAATAATCATTTTGAATAGAATAATAACTTCATTAGATATATGAACCCATCCCATACCAAACAGAAATGCTTGCTTTGATTGTTTTGGTGCTCATAAATTTTTTTTTGTAACACATTTTAATGTTTCTTACCACATATTTAGATATTTTATAAAGAAAAAATCGGAGGATTAATGAAAATTAATTGAGAAATGGAAAGTTGATATTTTGCATGACTCTGAAAAATAATTTATCTCTCTAAATTCTCCAAAAATCACAAAAAATAAAAAATTTATAATGAAAATTACTAAATAATTTAAGAGTTTTTAGTTAAGTTAGTTTAAATCGAAGTATAATCTCACTTTTTTTTATTATTTATAAAGAAATTATTTTTTCATATAAATCGTCACTCAAAATCCCCCAAAAAAAGTGAAAATGAAAAATAAATAGATTAATAATTGAAATTGTGTTAAATTGGTCAGATTAAATCGCTCAAATAACGATTCGCTATTAATCACTGATTAATCGGTGCTTAAATAATATAGAATTTAGCACAAAATTTTAGTTAGTAATAGAAAAAAGATGTGATGAATGTTATTTACAGATATTGCATCATAATTACGTCCCATTAAAAGAACAATCCTTTCAGAAAATGTAATGAGAAGGTTATATTACAAGCAAAATGTAGCATATACATAATATTGTAATGAATGATCAAGTCAAGCAGTCACTTGCTTCCTAATTCATGATGTACTAATCATTTAAATGATTATTTGGGTTCAGATAATTAAAGATGTAGATCATAGATCATTGGCGATCTCCTTTATAAAATAGTGTATTGTACTTCACGTTAGACACCTACATATTTTTAAAAATCAGAATAATTTTAAAATTTTATTTCCATTGTATTCTCTATAAGAATGGGTGGACATGGGAAAAAAAGTATAACCTCTTGATCAAATTAACAGAAACGCCCATAATGTGTAAAAGCTAAACAAAATTCTCTGCCTAAGATCGAACACTTAACGCCTATAAAAATTTAGGAGTTATCGTGCAAACACTTAACGCGAAATCTTCTTGCACCTAAGATCGAACTTGGAAAATTTTTCTTCCTCTTTCTTTCTGGTTGGCCAAACTACACACCATTGTCCAATCCTGTCAATTTGCAGCAATAATAGAAAAATTAGACAGCCCTGCAGTCCTGCGATTCCACCATACTTCAGAAGGTTTCTATGCGTCGGAAGTAGCCCCCAACAGTCCCAGTTTGGAATATTTCAGAACCATTGGACAGTTTCTGCACCACCTATAATAATCCCGAACAACAACTCTACGCCCGAACTGCAGCACATTTTTTCTGTGCAGTTTGCGCAACCTTCAAGCAATTTTAGGTCTGACTTTATGTAACCAAATCAGCCATAATACAGTTCGTAATGAGTCTTCTGCAACCCCAAATATTTCCAACAAAAATCAAAACTCCAGGGGATGAAAAATTGCCCACTGCCATGAGCAAAAGGGGGAGAAGGAAAATAACTATTTACTTGATCTTCTATGCTATGTTTCTTCACCAGAAAAGTAGAGTGTGAGCTTTCTTGATCTCACAAAATTATTTCTCTAACACTTCTAGAGAAAATTCAAGCACTACGTTTTCTTTTCTTTTTCTCTGCAGAAAAAGAAACGTAATGATGGTTAGGGTTTATTTTATGGCTTGTGTTATTATACAAGAGAACTAAGGGTTGAAGTTGTTAGTTGTAATCAAATTACAAAAAATAAACCATAACCCTAAAACACCTATTTGGATATGAACCTCCCTCATTTTTTATTTAATTAATAAATACTTAATATCAATGTTAGATATTTATTTTGGAATTAAATTCCAAAATTATTTAATCAAAGATTAAATAAATTAATTTAATTAATTTAAGCTCTTTAAATTAAATATTCGATTATACCATAACCGAGTGCATTGAAATTTTATACGAAACTATTTAATATATTAAATATTAAATACCCATTTGGGAGAGAACTATATATTAAATAGTTTAATAAAAGGTTCCTGATTGTGATTTAAATAAATTATTAATCATATTAATAATTTGACATAACATATTGTTATACTGTTAGATTATAATTGGACTTTCCAATTATTTTATGGCTTCCTATATTTTAGGGTCTAGGATCTCACCTTGAGATCCTAGGTTCAAATTTAGGAAGTGCGTTTCTTGTAAGAGCCTGAGACAGCTGAGGGTTTTACTTTCTACGCTTAAGCCCATAATTAGTGGTTTGGCGGTGGGGTTTCCAACAATTTAAAAAAAAAAATCCTATAGTCTATCGAGCTATCTCGAGGACAAAATGGATCTATAACTCCAAGCTCCAATAATGTCGGGATATTGATTAAAACTCTTTAATTAAATATCCTGAATTATTAACTTTAGGTTATTCCAAAAAATCCTGAAGAATAACTCTCGTCATTACAGATATATTTTATACCTAGTCACGTCGGCGTCCACCGATATAATCACTATATATAGATTGACTCTCCTTCAGTATCTTATAATAATAGCCAGGTCATAATATCTATTATACCCCTTTAATTATTCCAAATAGATGGCACACCCGAGTCAATAAGAATCTTCTCATGTCGAGTAACATATTTGGTCATTTGACTTGAGATATCACTATGGATGTATGAGTGATCATCCATATTTTTAAAATAGTCACTTCACTAGTCAATTTAGACCAGACCTTTGCCTGTTCATTGGGTGTGGACTGATGCTTATGAGATCCTTTGATATATCCAGAAAGGATTCATCAGTTTGGTGTGCAGGATTTAGGCAACCACTTCGTGATCTTTAAATCTATGACCATAGTATATTCTAGAATCGCATTCCGAATGTTGATTGAGATATCATAAATATATCGTGACACATATATGAATTGTACACTAAGGAGATTTGACATTTCTTCTATATCTCGGGTATAATTTGGATATCATATGACGAAGGGACCATGCGATATGCCTAGAACTCTACTTATATGGTTCAACGCTATTATCTATGGTCGTCATAATTTGCGAGTGGGAGAATTATGAACACAAAATGTGTTTTGTGATAGATATACCTGAACCTATAGATTCCCACTAATAAAATATACTTGTAGAGAACTATGAAAATTAATTATGAATAATTTGGATTATTTGTAACTTTACACATGCCGAGGTATTTTTATGTTTAATGTGTACATTTATATGATACATAATTTGATTAGATACAAATTAGATCCAATTGAATTTTGACACATGTCAATAAGATATAAATTTGATATATGACAAAATAATGGTCATGTATTTGTGCAATATTTGGCAGTAATTTTATCCATAAATTGAAAATTATCAAAATGCTCCATCCCCTATATCAGCTAAATTTTCGGCCAAATGGAATTTTTTTTTTTTGCTTGAATATTTTTCTTTATGAATTGTTCATGATAGAGAGAGCACAATTAGGGCTTTATTAGGATTTGATCAATTGATCAAAATTTGGAGAAGTTGGAAGAACAATTGGAACCAATCAAAGCTAAAATTGGAGAAATTAAGGTAATTTTTAATTTATTTGGATGGAATTATTTATTTTTTCTAATTGATTATATTTGATATAATTGAGGTTCTTTTACTATTTTTATTAATTGATGTTTATAAACCCTAATAAGAAGCTTTTGATGCATGTGTAAAATTAATTAGTCTAAATAGGGTGTAAGATACCAAATTGCCAGTTTAGAGTTGCTTAAGCCACTCCTTAGTGACATAAAATTATTCTTGAGTGGCTTTATGGTGGTTACTCTGAATTGATATTTAGGAGTTGGATTTGCATGATTTTAAATTAATTATGATATTAATTATGGAATTAATTTACTTTTGGCTTAATTTGTGAAATTGAGATGTTTTAGATGAAATTGGATGTGTAATAATGTGTAGAAAAAATTCTCGGGATTTTTGGAATCGTTCCAGAAGTACTTTAGGAATTTTATGTAAATATTGTATTATAGACAAAATAATAATTTATTGAAATTACAATTATTTGGTCATTAATACGGTACTCGGACTACTTTAACCATCCATTTAGTGCATAGAAAAATTCTCAAAATTTTTAGAATCATTATGGATGCTTTTTGGAAATATTCGGCAAAAATCGCAATTGGGGTAAAATGGTAATTTACTTAAATTATAATGATTAATCACTGCTACAGTAATTGGATCACTATAATAATGGGCTGGTATGGTTCCATGATCGAACTGGTTGTCCGGTTATCCCGGTCTACTGGTTTGGTGAACCAATAAATCGGTTAACGTGTAACCAATGAAAGTGTTTTCGAAAATTTTATCATGAGTCTTTATGAGTAATCACTCTCAATATTTGATATTAATGTATGACTAGGGAGAAATACGGATAAATTAGACGTATATGATACCGATTAGTTTATCCAAATTAAAAATATTTTAAGAGTCGATTTAGCAGGCCGACGTACTCCGCTGTATTTTCCCCAATAGAAATTGCATAAGAGCAGATCTGATCCTTCATCCATAACAAATTTCATGCAATAATATATTATATTAGAATCCAAATTAATATTTACACATGCAATTTATCTAGATATTTCTTGAAATTTTGGTTCCAACTCAACAAAAAACATAACATAGTCTTAAATGATAAGTCGAGTTATGATTTCTCAAGTAGAACTAATTTGTCAAGAAAATGATTTGGATTAAACATCTACATCTGATGTAGATTCCAAGTTTTAACCCCACTTTAGGAAAATCCCTATTAATAAGGTTTAATAGTAACTCGTGTAAGGGAATACTTATTTTTAGGTCCACTTTGTTAATACGGATACAAGTGAGTTCCTAATGTTGTGCCTGCAACATGGAAAAACTGTGTAGGTATGGTTAATGGTAATAAACTTGCACCAGTAGAACTTATACGATAAGAGATTAAATCAAGTGAAAATGGAAATCACGAATGTGCCAAAACTAACAAAGGTACATTAGTATCTTGAATTTATCATTGACAAGTGTAGCCTTGAATACGCATCATTCTTATCATGCCAAGGCTGTGAGAATGGGACACAGTTCGGGACCAAAATTAGGAGTCACAGTCAGTGTGTTTGACAATGGGTTGTCTACCTGTATATATACGTAGGCGATAATGTGCCAAACTTATGAGCCAAAATATATTCATGGGGTCCATTCTTATTATGGAATTTCATTTAATTATTAAATTATCATTTTTCATTGGGGATTATGGTATTACATAAAGTAGTGAATGATACTACTAGGTTAAAAATCTTCGACCTAGATAGTGACTAATATTATGAAAACTGACAACTAATGTCTCCATTATTCTATCGTGTAGATAAAATAAAAAATTCTAATCAATTGTATGTATATTTTATATTTATTTTTTGACTTTACTTCTAGTTGCATGTTTCTAGAGTTGATTCTAGATTACAGTAGGTTAAGATATATATAGATTAGTCTAAACCATCGGGAACTATTTTTCTGATTTTCTTGGAAAATTTAGATAGTTAGTGACTTAGTTGCTATGTCACAATAAATAATCTAGATAAATATCCGTTCTTAGGATATAATCATTTATAGAGAATAAAAGATTGACATGGATTGGTTCATGTTTCGATATTCTTGACCAATATTAATAAAACCTTGTTAGGTATTTATTTGTCTGACAATGATATTTCTTGACCTTAATGATCTTTAAAAGTCATGTGTCTAACACAATTTGCTTCTCATTAATTTGCAATTGTGGCAAAGGTTTGAAAGAAAAATTAGAAACCTAAAGAAATTAGATAAATATAGTTGTGTGTAGAGAATATTGATTCTTCTAACATGACAACTATGAGTATTGGATACAGGATCTCTCGTGTAATAAAAATATTGTAGAATGAGTATTTTGATATATAATATCAGGACATATAACACAAATATTATCCTTCTCTTCCTGTTAGAAAAGTGTATTATGTATAAATTTGGAATGGGTCCTTTATGTCTACACATTAGTAATAATATTTTGGTTAGTTAATTATCTTGTATATACAATTGTTATATATTTGATAGAACTAGTAGTGTCTTTAACATAGAGATAATTATTAAGAAAATATTTGATGATATAAATAATATAAAATTGTAGTTTATGAGATTTTATCACTTAATAATTGAATACCTATCATGTTTGGTAAATGATGGTCTGATAGGATCACACCACATATTGTTTTCAATTTAAGAATATCGTACTCAAGGATTGTGACCGAATCTCGTTTAACTGATGATCATCATTAGACCATAAATTTATTGAACTAATACATTGAATGTTTGTAGTTTAATAAATTATATTATTATATGTACTTTTTTACTTCGTAACTTTATCGAAAAGTTGTCATTACTTAGTTATGTGTTTCTTTAAAAATACATTTTGAACAATTATCGAGGTTTGAGGAACTTTCAATCTATTTTGATGAAACACTTATCAAATACTTTGACTGGTTCAAAATATTTCGATGTGAAGTTTGAAAACGTACCAAAAAATTCATCGCAAGTCTTTGACACGATCAAAGATGTTTGATATGATCAAATATATGAGTTTATGGACAATCAGTTCTAAGATTAATTAATAAAAAATATGATTCTTTATCAATATTATCATTCTACGATTCCATCGTGATGGAATTAGTGAGTGGGAGGAATAAAATCTCATATCATTTGATTCGTTTTATACTGCCGAATTAATTTTGATACTCTTAAGGTTAAATTCCATAAACTAATTCATCCTTTTTTTATTTAGGTTCCATTAGTTTCTATAATTACATATATGATATGTATAAGTAGAAATCTGAATCTTGAAAGGTTTAAGGTTTGATTCTTCCTTTTGTACAATATTTATACAACATGAAGTGTTTGTACCTACGAGATATGAGTAAAGTTTGTCATTTATTCTGTTAAATATGATCATTTATTTTATTTGATAGAATAGTTTTCAACGACCCGAGTAATAAAATAGTTTTGTTACTTGATATGTCATATCAAATGTTGTAATTTTATGGAAATGACTTGACTTATTGAAGTCAATTATGAGAATGATAAACTATAAATAGAATTATATAATTAATTAGATGAAAAAATCCTTACCATTAATCCCCAGTAGGGTGAGGTATAAGGTGGCAAATCCTTTGTGGATTTAGCAGCGGATACATTCGCTTAGTGCGGTTGTAGTGTAAAAGTCTACGACTTCCATTATGGTATTGTATTTAATTTCAAAGCCTTGTGCGCTTTACATCTAATGGATCTACGAATCCTTCCCATGTATTCTAAAACATTACAAGACCCGCCTCATGGCATCTAAGTTGAGAGAGATAAATTGAACAAGTATGGATGTCCCTTGCTGGGATCTAAGACTTACAATAGGGCCGTTTATGAATGTCAATGCGGTGGACTTGACTTTACCGAAGATGATGATAACGTGAACTCCCAACCATTTATATGTTGGAGGGACCGTTTCTTATTTTGTGCAGAAGCTTCAATATAAGTTTAATGGGATATCAGAACCATTTGTAAAGTATTTGATACTTATTGGTTCTGATGTTTTCTTACCAAAGAAAATTATCTTATCAATTATAATGAGAGTGATATTTGATATCGATTTTGGAACATAACATAAAACTATAGATCTAAGATAGTTATCAGCTTAATATAATCACATTTTGAACTTGATTGAGCTTGTCGTTATGAATTGATCTAGAAAATGTGTAAATGGTTTGCGCAGAAAAAGTGAATTAAGCTGACTAAAGTTTTGACCTTTATTATCTGACCAAGTGTGATAAGTTACACTCAAATATTTTTAATATATTTTAAAGAAACTTTTCTCTAGTCTTACTAATAAAACAATCAAGATTTCTTAGTTATTTCTTTAACACTAGATTGTGTATTTTAGCTCAAGAATGTAAAATGATGATCCTAAACAGATTTCTTCGTTGAGGAGATTCGTTAGGGAATAACCTTGGATTTTGTATTATGTTGAAATCACCTTTTGGTATATCTACTCGTAGAGTCTATATGTAGAATCAGAGGAGCTTTCCATAAGAGTAGTCTCTAGTTTGATTTCGTAATCAAACTATTTGATTATATCAAAATATAGGAATACATATGTGTTAATAGGGTCAGTTGGAGCATACAAAATTCTCTCTAAGTGTTATATCTTGACAATATTTTCATTATTAAGATAATAATGATATGTTTGTCAGGTAAAAAGTTTACCTGAGCTTATTTTTCTCTGTGACTGTAGTGAGAGTAATCTCTATTATACTCGATATAAAGATATATATCTGATATAAAACTAAGAGACTTATAAGATATTTCCATTAATCATGTAATAAATATGATATAATAAAAGACACAACTTGACTATATGTGTGACAGTAAGTATAACTGTATAACAGTTAGTGTGTCTTTTATATATAATATTCATCTTTTGTAGATGATGATTCCTCAGTCGAAAGAGAACTTATTAGAAAGTCTAGTTAATCTTATGCATTATAGGATAATGGTATGATGAATATTATATTATGTGTGATTAAAGACATCAATTTAGTCATAAATGTTATAGCTATTTTGATATGTTATAGACCATAGGATGACCTTAAAACATGTTTTATAATATCTTTGAGTTATTAAGAAGGAGTTTCAAATTCATGAAGATAATATTCTACAATCATAAGGGTAATTATGATTAGATTTTGAGTCTGATGATCATTGTAGATGGTCTACGTCATAATGAGTTAGAAAAGATACAATGGAGTATCAAAATTGGTTTTATTATACGAGTTGAATCATCTGTAACTTATGAAGTATTAACTTAAGAAGTTGCTAAGTGACTTTATAGATTATAAGTTTTGTTATTAATATTGTCCTTGTGATTCTCTGTAGAGTATGTGGATTAAATCCTTAAATATTTGGACAACTAAGTAGCTGAATCACAATATTATTATTGCATTTGAGCACTATCAATGTAGAAATTAACTCATGCATAGTATGAATGATGATAACCAAAGGAAATATATGGGTTTGGTTAACAAACTCAAAGTTATATAGCAGTCATACTCTCTAATTCTACCTTTTAAGTGCTAGGTGAGCTTTTGAAGGTCATGAGTATATGCTACAAATCGAGATATGTATATGATACCATGGATTGGCATTAGACCAATTGAGATAAATTATTGAGGTCAGTGTTCTAAGTGCCAATCCGTATTATATTTACGACATATTCATGAATACAAGTAATTATTTTTCATAATATTACCCATTTAAAGGTATCACATCTTGTCTTTTATATACATATTCAATCAAATTTAGTTTATATCGAAACTAACTGAGGTTTAGTGATTAAAATATTAGATAAAAGTTCGAGAATATCTAGTAGTTACATAATTATAACAAGGATTGTAATTGGCATTGGGAGGTGTAACTACTTGTACTATATTCTCAAATAAAATTTCTAGTCAAGATTTACTGACAAGAGTCGATTAGTAAATCCGTTGAGACCAATGCATGTCGTATAACGAAATTTGGTCTAATGGTAATCCTAATGAAACATGAGTCTTTGGAGACTCGTATAGACATGTAGGTATTTATTTGATGAGTATTTAATGACTCATCATAAGTATTTCTAATAGATGGCACACCAACGTCAATAAGAAACTTCCCGAGTCGAGTACCATATTTGGTCATTTGACTTAAAAAAACCACTGTAGATGTATGAGATACAACAATAACATCACAAGACAATCTAGACTAGACCTTTGTCTCTTCATTGGGTGTGGACCAATGCTTATGAGATCCTTTGATGTATCCAGACAAGATTCATCAAATTCGTCTATGGGATTTAGGCATCCACTTCATGATCTTAAAATCTTTGGCCGTAACCCATTCTGGAAATGAGTTTCAAATGTTGATTAAGATATCACGAATATGTTATGACACATATATGAATTATACACTATGTAGATTTGACGTTTTCACTTACATCTCAGATGTAATTCGAATAACATATGACGGAAGGACTATACAGTATACTTAGACCTCGACTTGAATGGTTCAGAGTGATTATTTATGGTCGTCATAATTTACGAGTGGGTAAATTACAGACACGAAATGTGTTTCGTAACAGAGATACCTTAACCTAGAGAGTACCACTGATAAAATATACTCGTACAATATTATTGTAATTAATTACAAATAATATGGATTATTTGTAACTTTACACATGCCGGGGTATTTTTATATCTAATGTGTACATGTATATGATACATAATTTGATTAGATACATATTGGATCTAATTGAATTTTGACACATGTCAATAAATAATTATTTAATTAATTAAATATTAATTGATTTAAATAATTATTTATTAAGAATATTCTTGGAATATTCTTTATAAAGCTTATAAGATAAGCTTGATATATGGCAAAATAATGGTCATGTATTTTTGCAATATTTGGCATCATTTTTACCCATAAATTGAAAATGACGAAAATGCCAATTCCCCTATATAAGCTAAATTTTGGCTCAAGGGTTTATTTTATAACTTGAAAATTTTTCTTTACGAATTTTTCATGAAAGAAATGGCAAAATTTTGACTTTATTTAGGTTTGATCAATTCACTAAATTTGGAGAAGATGGGAAAATAATTGGAAACAACCAAAGTTAAAATTAAATAAATAAAAGTAATTTCTAATTTTATTTTCTTTAAATTATTTCTTTTTGTTTCCAATTGATTATATTTGATACAACTGAGGTTCATTCACTATTTGGTATTAATTGATTTTTAGAAACCCTAATAGAAAGCATTTGATGCATGTGTAAAATTAATTAGGTTAATTAGTTTAATTAGGCCAAATTATGATGTAGACACCAAATTGCTATTCTAAAGGTGGTAAAATCATAAATTACTAAGGTTACGATTAGTTGGGAGTTGCTACAGTACTGAGACTATTGTAGTAGTGCGTATAATACTAAAATAATTCTCGAAAGTTTCATAATCTTTTTGGGATTTTCCTCCAAAAACTATAACGGGGAAAATGATAATTCGTTGAAAATTACATTGATCAACCACTGCTACTAGGGCTGGAAATTGGCCGAGTATGGTATGAGGATGCTAATAGCCATACCTGTCATGTTCAATCAACGGGTACGAAAATTATCTTCTTACCAGCCCCTAACACACCAAGCCCGACGAGATCCTGTGTGAGTCCATGTTCACGTGGGGATTTTACCTTTATTTTAAAGATGATTCCAATACCCATACCTAACCTACAACGGGTATGGAAAATTATGTCCTTACTCGCCCTTAACATATCGGGGCCCCATCCCCACAAGGATTGTACCATCTCTAAATACTAGAGTAATTAGATTACTGTAGTAGTGGGTTGGTTCGGTTCCATGACTGAACTGGTTGTCCAGTTATCTCGATCGCCCGGTTCAATGAAACAGAAAATCGTTTAATATGTAACCACATAAAGTGTTCCCAAATTTTTATCATAAGTCTTTATGCGTAATCAATCCCAATATTTGTTATTAATGAGTGACTATGGTGAAATACAGATAAATTAGAGTTATATTATACTTGTTAACTTATCCAAATTAAAAATATTTTAAAAGTCAATTTCGTCCGCCAATGCACTTTCGCTAAATTTGCCCCAATAATACCAAACCAAGTTTCAAATTACATAGTTATTGACTAGGATTAATAAATTGAGCTCATAGTTGTAAATCAAATGACATAACCTGCAATGCAAGAATTCGTATTACACTCAAGATTTAGATCAATCCATATACGATCATCTTTTAGACTGATATAAATATTTTTATTTAACGGATATTAAAAGAAATTCATTTTTATAGTGGTCCAATCCTATATGACCGCATCATATAAGGTTCCTCCATTTCTATGTCATCACTCGAACGATCCCTGATCAAGATCGTCATACCATTATAGAATGAACCGTAACTATAGATATACCACAAACAAAGTGTCCATCTTTGTTTGCTCTATACAGACTATTTTGGATTACTAATTTCAAACTTAAATTCCATTGTATATGACACTCATACACTAAGTCTAAATTCCATGACAATTACAATGTTCATTTATTAAATAAATTTCTTTTACATATTACATTATGCTCTAAGGCATATATTCCAACAATATCCCACTTGAACTAGAGTAGATGAGACATGTTATGTTATCCTAGACCCTCTGGGTGACTTTCAAAAACTATAGGCATCAAGGTCTTTATAAACGGATCAACTAGATTCTCTGCAAATGCTATATTTGTGACGATTATGTCTCTCATTTGCACTATCTCCATAATGAGAAAATTTTTCCTCTCCATATGCTTGCCCCTCTGGTGGCTTATTGGTTCCTTGGAATTTGCCACTATACCACTTTTATCGCAACAAAGTATGAGGGATTTATCCATATCTAGAACTACTTCCAGAACATCAAAAAATTTCTAGAACTACAATGTTGTTTTGCAAGATGCTACATACTTAAACTCTTTGATGGATTCAACAATAAAAGATTATTTTATACTCCTCTATACAATAGCTCAACCACCTGAGTAAATAAATATCCGGATGTAGATTTCCTAGAATCTATATCATTCTAAAAATCAGAATCGGTACATCCTTTTAGGATCATATCCTATGAAGAATATACCAGCATATAGTTTCTTGTTCTCTAAAGATATTTTATAATATGCTTTACAGCCACCCAATGATCTAATCTTGGGTAGACTAAAATATATACTGACTACTCCTACTACATACCAGATAATCGGTCTCGTGTATACCATAACATTCATAAGACTAATAGACACTATATTTTTGTATGAGTCCGATGATGAGCTTTGTATGGAGGCACTACTTGAAAAGTTACAGAAGTTGTGAAAAATGAATGTCGGAAGGAAGGAAAACCTCCAAAATTAGCCCCTCATCGGATTCAGACTCACTAGCCAGCCTCAGATTCGCTCAGTCAAGCCTCTGCTTCAAAGTTTAGCTTCAGACCCACCATGCAGCCACACAATCGGCTCTTGCACCCTTCAACATCGACCCATCCACCCCCTCTGACCATGCGGCCCATGCATAATCTTCCCAAATATGATAAAATCTCCTTAGTTATGAGAGCATCAACACTTTCCAATTTAATGAGATCTTGGGATCCCATTCTCATCGAATTAACAAAGATTTAAAATACCCTTCTTGCCAAATATGCAAGATCCTAGGCCCAAACTATAAAGAATTCTATCTTCCTATATAAGTGATTTGAGTTTTCCTTGTAAATCCCAAAAGCACCTTATATGGAAAAGAAAATCTAGACATAAAATGAGGGGAGAGAGAGAGTGGCGGCAACATTGAAGGAAAAAATAAAGAAAACCGAAAAAATAACAAGAAAAAGATAGGCAAAAACGCAAAAAAAAAAAAAAAAAAAAAGAAGAAAAAAACAAGAAAGACCGAAAAAAAAAAAGAAAACAACGAAAAAACAACGAAAAATGGGAAAAAAAGAGAAAAATAGCAAAAGAGGGAGAAACCGACAATCAGCGGCGTGAACCAAAAGCAAAAATCGTGAACCAAAAGCAGAAAAACAGCGAAGAAGAACCGACATTCATCAGTGAAATAATGTGCAGAAATAGCGAACCAGCAAACAAAAACAGCACAAGTAGCATCTAGAAACAGCACAAACAGCAACCAGCAACCAACAACATCAGCGTGGAGCAACCAAAAACAGTGAACCAGCAACCAGAAACTGCGATCCAAACCTTGAAACCAAGCTTCGATCCTTCCGGCGATGGCCTAACGCACTTCCGAGAAAGCAACTTAAAAGGTAAGACCTGAGGGCACCCTTACCACATTTATTTTTTAGTTCTGAACGATGTATGCCTGGTTGGACGTGAAATACGTCCAGTCGGATATGCGAAGTCCTACATCAAAAATGGCCAAATCTCTGGCCACATTTCTTCTTTGGCATTTTGTTATTTATCTTTCTATCTATTTGTCATTATTTTATTATTTCGCCTTTATTTGTTTTGTTCATGTTGATGATTATCCGTATATACATGGTTCTATTTTTTATGTCTGTTCACGTTGCATTGATGATTATTAGTGTCATTATCCCTTGCGGTATATCGTATGGAAACCCAGACGTAAATTTCGTAGCCGAATACGAATGGACGGTAGTGCGGTTTGTACTTGGGATACAACTCCACGTGCCACTTGGGAATTGCTTATATATGTGTGATTGACCCCCTTTTGTTTGCCATTTATCTTAATGAATCATTTGCTTTTGAGTTGTTTATTATAATTTTCGTTATCGCACCACGTATTTCTTAATTTAATATTCTTTTGGAACTATGTTATTGTGATCATTATCTTGGTTGCGTATGTTATTACATTTTTATTCGCTTTTATGCATGAATTACATTAGACTTGACTATACCATTGTGTGAACCCGTACATTATACTGGCATAAGTAAGGGACATTCCGAACCCAACGGTTTGAGGTCTTCCTTTGCGAGGGGTGAGTGCAGCCTTAAATCTTTCCCAGTTCACGCTGGGTGGCGACTTCTTCATTCTCCGATTTAGTCCCTTACGGGCTAATCCATACTATATACGGGCTGCGAGCCCAACAGTGTCGTGGTCGTCAAACATCATAGGCATAACGGCAAATCCCGCTTCGCTCCTACAGTTGGTGGCTCCATTAGGGATAGAGAATCGTCCCTAAAACAATGCCTTGTAGTGTCTGTGGCTTTGGCTTAGGTTAACCAAGTTTCATATATTTTACATACCCTTTTTACCCCCGATGGTGTCATGTTTCATGAAGTCGCTTTCATTCAAGGCGGTGGATCGTTATGTGATGATAACCATCACTCGCTGGCACATACCCTAGGGTATAAAAAAGGCTCACTCACTTGGTCGCTCGAACCCTTGAGTGGGGAGACGTAGTTATCTGCAACCCTTCGCTCACGAGAGCCTTATCCATACCCTTGTAAGGCCACATACCAACCATAGTTATGTGTCTTATAGAAGCTACCCTCATGCTTGTGTTTGGGCCTATTATCATTTGGATCCATTTGGGCCTCTCAATCATAGGATGTAAACTTGTTGGGCCACTTAAACTGGGACGACTTTGTATCTTATGATGATTGGGCCAAAAGTTTTCAAAGTAACGATGGGCCACCTTGTGTTTGGGCCCCCAATCATTTGAAGTTATTTAGCCACCTTATCACAAAAGTGTAAACCTGTTGGGCCTTTTCAACTGGGACAAGTTTACACATCGCGATTATCTGATTGAATGTTTTAAAATGATAATGGGCCAACTTGTATGAAAATCTTGATGGGCTTAGAAGGTCCAAACATGATCCGAATATGCCAGATGCATGAGTCCGATATCTGTACTAGCTTTCATCCATGAAGGGTACGCCTTGTTATGGCATATTTGTATACTTTTGGATATCTCCAAGTCCGTCTCTGCCACAACCGTTATTACTGAGGGCATTATCCCCATAATAGGCTTAGTCAATATTGTAAATGAGCGGTCTTTATCTTTTACTGATGAAGAGGGACTGAGGTAGCCAATGTTCACCCCTGTAGCGTAGGAGAGAACGATCTTCGTGTACCCCACATTGGTGCATAAAATGAGCATACCTAAGGCAGAAATAGACTTACCACGTGTATGGGAGAAATAATGTCGGAATGGTATATGATGTTTTGATAACCACATACATATCATGCATCGCATGCATACACGCATCATGTTGACCCCTAGTCTTAAAAGCCATCATAGATATCTGTTGGGTTAGAGAAGAATGAAGACTTGTCAAGAAGAGGTTAGCAAGCATGGATGCGTCAGGCAGCAAAAGTTCCCGCATGGATCAATTGGAGACCACATCACCAAAATTACTGAGCAATTACAAGCTTTGACCAACACTGTGGCCAATCTGACAATACATGCACAGTGGGAACAGAAAACAACAAGGATGGAAGGCGTGAGGAGCCCACGAATAGGGTGAGCGAAAAAATCCATGTTTTTGATGATGACATGACTGAGTATGCCACGGGAAGGATAGCCGAGCCTCAAGCAGAGTTACAGAAACTCAAATAACAAGTAGAGTCAGTTACCCGCAAGATGAAGGGAAAACATGAAGATATATTAGACTATGATGCAATGACTTTCAAAGAACAGCTGCCCCCATTTTAAGATGCCTGACATGGCCAAGTTCAACGGAAATAGAGATCCTAGGGCCCATCTCCGAAAATATGTTTCAGTGATGAGTTCAGTGGGTTGTCGAAGCGTCAGGTGCAGAAGATGTTCTGGATGTCATTGGAAATGGCGCCCGTAGTATGGTATCATGGCATGGAGAGAAAAGGTCAGAGGTGACTGAAGGGCATTAGCGGAGGCCTTCCTGAACCAGTATATCACGGACATGGAGATAGACTTGTCACTCTATGACCAAGAAAACACCAAACATAAGCTAGAAGAGACCTTCAAAGATTATATGGATTGCTGGAGAAGCCAGCTTTTGAAGATGCAGACACGACCATCCGAGAATGACCAAATTAATATGATCATTAAATGCACCAAGCCCTCCATTTATAACAAGCTGAGAAAGATGACCTCAATGATTAGCGACTTTCGACAGTTAAGAGAAACTGCCATGGATATCGAGGAAGACGAAGCCGAGAACAGAAAGTTTTACGGCCAAAATAGAAATACCATTGGGGGCCCTTCAGGGACCAAACTCACTCCTGCTGAGGTCACCGCCATCAGAAACAAACGATTCTCCAATTTTGGTATACCTTCGTTAAAGGTGTTTGAAAAGCTGAAGAGTCAAGGACTCCTAAAACCCTTAGAACCAAAACCACCTCCAAACTCTGTGCCATGCCACCTAGACCTATATTGTCACTACCATCAGCAAAAGACCACGAAACTGACAAATACACCCGCCTTAGGCATGAGATCCAAAACCTCACTGATACCTATAAGATATCCGGCCCAGAAAAATAACAACCCAACACACACAAAAACCCTCTACCCAACTACCACTCCATTCCACCACCCACCTACATGATCAACTCCGGCCTGCCCGAAAGCTTTGTTCTCCAAATCTCAACCACCAAGCTTCTTGCATGGGGATATGGGATAACAGTAGTTAAGATGAACAGAGAAGAGAAGAGACTTTTGGGAAAACTTCTCGAGTAGTGAGGAAGATGAGGTAAATGGGATGACCGCAGTGGATGTTTTTTACAGTGATGTAACGGAGAAAGGTAAATAAGTGCTAAAAGAAGGCCGAGAGGTGATGGAGAATATGGATAACACCGATGGGGATACTGTGTTGCGTCAATTGAAGAAGACACGGGCATAAGTGAGCATATGAGAGTTATTATGCACCTCTCAAGAGCACAAGTGTGCTATGGTAGAAGCTCTAAGCAAGATAATGGTACCTGAAGATGCAAACCCGACAATATTGGTAGGCTCGGTACAAAAAGAGGGTATGCAGATGATAATATTCTTTGAATAAGAACTCTCGATGGAGGGGAGGAATCACAACAATTCGCTATTCATAAAAGCGGAAGTAAGATGCAAGAAGACATCTTGTGTGATGGTGGATGACTTCTCATCTATCAATGTGCCTTTTGAAGATTCTGTCAAGGTTGGCTAAAAGGAAAACATATTTAAACCCCTCTAGTATGACTATCAAAGCATATGACGATAGCAAACGGGGAGTCGATGGTAGTTTCATCACAGTAGTAAAAGTAGGCCCAATAGAAGATGAGGTGGAGTTCACAGTACTTGATATCCCAACTACCTTTGCTCTGTTATTGGGGAGGCCATGTTTTCATAGACTTGGGGGCGTGCCATCCACTTTGCACCAGGTTATTAAGTTCCCGAAGGGAGGGGAAGTCATCACTATCAGGACTGAAGTAGACAATACTGAATGGGTGGACCCTACAGTGGCTAGAATCATGGAAAAAATAAAATATGAGTCGGGCACAGGTTTGAGTGCTAGAGGCCGGGGTATAAGAGCACTGTCAGATTTCAAGGGACAAACCACTATAAGAGGATTGGGGTACGAATTCGATGGGAGCCGAAGACCAAGAAAAAATTGACGTAGCTGATAGAATACTTTGTGAAAGCCACAAGATATCAAGGAGAGCCTGAACCCATAGAAGTCAATGGGATTATACTATCGGAATTCAAAATCTTCAAAGATGTGATGGGCAAAGAACCACAGGCAAATGAGGTTGCAAAAGAGGAAGATAAATGGGAAGAAGAACTACTGCAGTTGGAGAATCTGACGCTTGAAGCAAGTAAGAAGACGGAAGAAGACAAGACTGCAAATTACGAAGATTTTTATTTTCCTGACTTATTTGATTGTAATCATGCATCTATTAATAATAAAGACATTGATTTTGCTTACTTGTTCGAGTCTTTCCTATTATTCCACATCATAACATGCATAACATGAGCATATTTGACATTGACTCAACAAATACAAATGAATTAAATCTTGGTACATGTGAAAACCCCAAGGAAATTTCAATTGCAAGTGAGGTTACCTCTGATGAGCGGAAAGAATTAGAGAGAATATTAATAAAATATCCAAAGGTATTCACCTAGTCCAATGAAGACATGCCAAGAGTGGACATGGGGTATTACCCAGCACATGATACCAACTTATCCAAACATGAGACCAGTAAAGCAGAAGCTCCGAAGAATGAGGCCAAAATGGGCCAAAAAGGTTATGGAGGAAGTCAGGAAACATATAGATGTGAGGTTCTTAGAGGTGGCGAAGTACCTCGAGTAATTAGCCAACATTATACCGATACCCAAGAATGATGGAAAGGTCAGAATATGTGTGGATTATAGGGACCTCAACAAAGCTTGCCCAAAGGATGATTTTCCCCTACCTCATATAGACGTGTTAGTTGATAGCGCGACTTTATCTGCTATGTACTTGTTTGCGGATGGATTCTCAGGATATAACTAGGTCTTCATGGCCGAAGAAGACAAGCATAAGACTGCCTCCGTCACTGAGTGGGGTATATATTGTTACAATGTGATGCCGTTTGGACTTAAGAATGCGGGAGCCATTTATCAACGAATGGCCACTACATTATTCCATGACTTGATGCATAAGGAGATTGAGGCGTACGTGGATGACATGATGGTTAAATTAGAGACAAGGGCCAGACATATAGAAGCACTAGATAAATTCCTTCAAATAGTTGATAAGTACAACCTCTGACTCAACCCCATGAAGTGTGTGTTTAGGGTAACATCCGGGAAGCTGTTGGGACATATGTTAGGAGTGGGATGGATAGAAGTGGACCTTGAAAAGATCCATGCGATTACCGATATGCTCGCACCGAGATAGAAAAGGAAGTTAGAGCTTTTCTCAGGAAAATCCAGTATATCATTTGATTCATTGCCAAGCTAACATTAGTACGTGAGCCCATCTTCAAGCTATTGAGGAAGGACCAACTTGTGGAGTGGAATAGGCAATGTCAAGAAGTTTTTGACAAAATCAAGGAATACTTGGTTAAATCGCTCGTCCTGAAACCTCTAAGGTCAAGCAAACCCTTGGTGTTGTATTTGGCCATAGAACCCGAAGCGCTGTGGGCGATGATGGTACATGCAGATGAGACATGGGTGGAACATGCAGTCTACTACCTCAGTAAGATGATGCTTTCGTATGAAGCTCGCCATCAAAAGGTGGAAAAGATCTATTTGGCGGTGATATAGGCTTCTCAAAAGTTGTGTCATTACTTCCAATCCTATAAGATACAAGTGGTAGCAAAGGAGAATCCCCTAAAGTATTTGCAGTCAGTACCCTCACTCATATGGAAATTGGGTAAATGGTTGGTGTTGCTGACGGAGTTTGATATAGAATAACTCACCTCTAAGGTAAGCAAAGGGCGAGCCGTAGCGAAATTATTGGTATTACAACCTATAGAAGAAGATCAGCATAAGTTCGAATTCCCGGACGAGGAGGTTCAAGCCATAACAGTTCAGGGGTGGAAAATGAATTTCGACGGGGCGGCGAATTACAAGGGAGCTGGAATAGTAATTGTAACAGAAACCCCCGAAGGAGAAACCCTACCTATGGCCAAAAGGTTGATGTTCAGAGTAACTAACAACATGACTGAATATGAAGCATGTGTCTTTGGACTAAAAGCACTAATAGCCCTATGAGCTAAGCACGTAGATGTTTATGGAGATTCGATGTTGGTAGT
This sequence comes from Zanthoxylum bungeanum, assembly GCA_019454045.1. Lineage (NCBI taxonomy): Eukaryota > Viridiplantae > Streptophyta > Magnoliopsida > Sapindales > Rutaceae > Zanthoxylum > Zanthoxylum bungeanum. The sequence continues at coordinate 24,278 of SKCR01040088.1, forward strand.
TCGACAGATCCGAGTGGAATGGGAATTGAAGGAAGACCGGTTGAGACCCTACCTACTCCATCCCAGGAAGTTGGCACAGGCTATCCCCAACTATAAATTCTAGCACTTGCCACGAGAAGAGAACCAAATGGCGGAAGCACTAGCCACCCTAGCAGCAACTTGGGAAAACCCGGAAAAACTGGTAATGAGACCCCTTATGCTGACAACAGCTAACAAACCCAGTTATGAGATAGAGAGAACTTTGGAAATAGAAGTCGACGATGGGAAGCCGTGGTACTACGACATTCTGCAGTATCTAGGACATGGAGAATTCCCAGAAGGAGCCAGCAAGAAGGACATGATATCCATTCAGAAATTGGCTTCCCAGTATGTGAGTTTGAGGGGAGAGCTGTACAAAAGACAAGTCAATGGCATCCAACTGAAATGTTTAAGAAAAATAGGCTCATAAGGTGATGGAAGAGGTGCATGCTGGAGTATGTGGACCGCACATGAATAGATTGAATTTGTCTCGTAAGATAGTGAGACAGGGATTTTTCTGGTCGACCATGGAAGCTGACTGGGCAAAGCTGGTGAAGAACTATCACGATTACCAGGCACACGGCAATTTGAGCCATCTACCGCCTACGAAATTGCATGGACTTTCAAAACCATGGCCTTTCTCAGCGTGGGGTATTGACATAATTGGAGAAAATCAGGCCACATGCATCAAATGGACACCGCTTCATATTAGTGGTTGTAGATAATTTTTCAAAATGGGTGGAAGTCGAGTCATTCTGTAATGTTACGGCGTAACAGATGGCCAAGTTCATAGCCCGTAATATAGTATGTCGATATGGAATGCCACATCACATAGTGACGGACAATGAAGTCTGATTTTAGGGAGAAACAAAGGTGATATTGCAAAAGTACGGGATAGTGCATCAAAAATCATCACCTTACAGGCCACATGCTAATGGGGCGATGGAGGTGGCCAACTGTAGAACACAGAAATCGATGACGCTGTTCTAGGATCGCTGCCTGGTTGGGAGTACGGAGTAGCCCGCATGGGACTAAACCGGAGAACTAAAAATGATTTAAGGCCACACTCACCCCTCGCAAGGGTCTCAAACCGTTGGGTTCAGAATGGTCCCTTACTTATGCCACTTGTAATGAAAGGATTTGTGCTATAATCTAACCAAGTCTACGCAATATAAAATCCTAAGAGTATCCTACTCTTAAGTTCACGTGCATGAAAATAAAACCTATATCTGAGTTTGCATACAACCTACACCTAAATTCGCATGCATAGAAGTAAATCGACATAACGGCAAGCACACAATTCATAATCACATTAAATAGATGAATGCGAAAATATAAATAGATGATAATTTCCTAAGCGTAAATAATGAAATGATATGATTAATCATATGGTGCAAAAGAAAAGATCAAAGAAGCAAACGTTCATGAAATGTGACAAAAAGAAGTCTGTGCACTGTATGTGCATTTGTGTAGCGTTTGAAAACGCGTTCGAATGATTAACATAAGGTTCACATTTGTATAGCATTTGGAAACACGTTCGAACAGAATAAGACCTGATGTATGGTAAAGCAGAATACGTGCGCGTTCGAGTAGCGTTCGTAAACGCGTTCGAACGGAATGAGGCAGAATGCATATGTTCGTGTAGCATTCATAAACACGTTCTAACGGAATGAGGCAGAATGCATATGTTCATGTAGCGTTTGGAAACGCGTTCGAACGGTAAACATAAGGTTTGTGCTTGTATAGCATTGGGAAACGCGTTCGAATGAGATTGCCAATATGGCCTCTGAAATGACACAAACACATACATGGATAAAACAATACGTGATGTAGGACCTCATAAGCCCGATTGAACATATTTCCCATTCAATCGAGTGTGCTTCGTCCCGCCCGGAAAAACGTCGTGGCAAAGGTAGCCCTTAGGCTTTTCATCCCTCAAGGTGGAGGACCTTTAATCCAACTTGATTTGCCCATGCACATTACACTATGATGCATGATTTAACAAGGAGATGGCATACAGAAAGCAAATAACGGAATAATAAAAGGCGCGGTGAAATGTCATGGTAAAGGTAGCCTTTTAGGCTTTTCTCCCCTCAAGTAAAGAACCTTTAGACCAACATAATAAGCCCATGCGCATTACATTACAATACATACAAATAAATAAGACAATGATATGGGACTTCGTATGTCCGATTAAAAATATCTCACATTCAATCAAACATACTTCATCCGGCGCAGCAAAACATCGTGGCAAAGGTAGCCCTTAGGCTTTTCATCCCTCAAGGTGGAGGACCTTTAATCCAACTTGATTTTCCCATGTGCATTACATTACAATGCATAAAAAATTAACATGCATAAAGTAATAACATACTAATGACTAAATCATGCTTAAAAATAAATAACATACTAATGACTAAATCATGCTCAAACACAAGGTTGGATGAAACAAAATATGTGTGTCTCTCGAGTGGTACGTGGAGTTGTTTCCCAAGTACAGACCGCACTACCGTCCATTTGGATTCGGCTACAAAATTTACGTCTGGGTTTCCATTCGATATACCGTAAGAGAGAACACATATTCCATTCATCCGAAAGTCATATCATACATCAATCCACAGTACTCATGCGAAATAAAGTAAGAAAATAAAGGAGAATAAATAAAAAAGGGTTGACGCTCAATTTGTCTAACCTCTCAAGTTGTCTCTTAGAAGTGCATTTCGCAGTTGTCAGAAGGGTTGACGCTCCGTAACTTTTCTGATTTACTGGTTTTCTGATTTCCTTCATTGCTTCGCTATTTTGGGCTGCTGTTTTACTTTGTGTCACGGCCGTTTCTGGTCACGGTTTGGGCGTGATTCATGGGCTATTTCAGGGGTATTTTCGATGGTTACAAGGGCTATCTCAGGGGCTATTTCAGGGGTATTTTTGTTGATGTTTGGGTGCAGAACTGGGTAGTTTTTATGGTAGTTTGAGGGGTTTATATTGGGCAGTTTGCGGCAGCAGATTGGGACAGTTTCAAGGGTAGAATCTGATGGTTTGGAGGAAGGCTATGTGAATGGCCTGCTGGGTGGAGGCTATGTGTTGATGCGTGAGGTGTATGGCTGCTGGGTTTGAATGGGGGTAGGTGAAAGTGACTTTAGCGTGAGGGCTGACGAGGGCTATGTGGCTAAACGTGAGTGGAGGGTGCAGGTGTGAGGGATTTATGCATTGAAACAATGGGCTATTGTTTTGCTGAGAGTGATAGGAGATGGGAGAGGGCCGAGTGAGAGAGAGAGGCTAAGGGTTTTTGGTGGCGTATGGATGCTAGGTTATTTTCATTTTATTTTCGTGAGAATCAGCCAAGGTTGAATGTGTTGATGTAGGCTTCTTTTTATAGGCAAGGGTTGGGGTTTACCTTGTATATGTAGGGAAATAATATTGTAATTGTGGATGGAATATTTAATTTGTGTATCATAAGGAAATGATATCTTTAATTAGGGAGGTAATTTGTTTTAGTTACGAATATGATTATTGGGATTTGATTTGATTTGAATTAATTTGATTTAATTTAATTTTTTACATGTGTTTTAAATGTTTTAATTATAATTGGATGCTATTTAATGGGCTTGGGCTAGGTGGGCGTATGGCTTTGGTTTTGGGCTAGGTGGGCATGTGGCTTTGGTTTTTGGTTAGAGATGTGTTTTAAAACAGAGGTCCAACAAGCAAACGCTAAGCGAAACAAGCGAATTAAATCCAATAAGATGTCAATTTCTGACTTTTCCCTTCCGACGTCCGTTTCCCGCGACTTCCACAATTTAAAAGGTAGTGTCTCCTTGTGAGACTCATCATCGGGACTTATATGCAAAAATGCAGTGCCTACATGTTGGTTTTAATCTAGGTCCCAAGATCAAACAAGACATGAAATCAATGCGTGAATACACCAACGAAGATAGCAGAATACTTACATTGGTTGGTTGATTCGAATCGGCAACAAACAAAGCCCAAAATGCTCACTGGTTTGGCGCCACTGAATGCAGTTCACTGCCTTCTGTCTACTGTTTTTGAACTGCGAAATGGAGCTCCTAACTTCGTCGGACGGATCCCGGCTCATGGTCGAACCTCCCTACCATCTTCGCAAGACTCGTAAGTGTGCTAGCACTTGAATTTCCACCATGAAACCACTCTAGCTTCCCTCAAAGTCACGGTTTTTTTGATGAAAAACAGTGAGCTTTTGCCCATTTGGGCGTGAACCAAAGGAGAGAAAATGGAGAGAGAAGAAGTTGTTGACATAATCAAAAAGGTGTAAGCTTTTGATTATATATTTTCCAAAATAATATCAATTTCCCATTTATTTTATCTAATAAATTAAATGAATTTTGGAGCGAAAAACCAAAAGTTTTCCCTCCAAAATGCTTTTACACTTTTCAAGTCCATCATTATTCACATCAAGTCACTTTAATAAAGTGACATGTTGTCAAGTCACATCACTCAAAGTGACATGCGATTTGACGCTTGATGTGACGAATGATTTGACGCTTGATGTGACTTGCGTCGCCGCACTCGAATTCGAAATACGAATGCGCTCGCAATCACATCGGGCTCGGGTTCGTTAATTCCAAATTAACGATTTTCCGTCGCGTCGTAATTAGATGATTACGCCTAGCGAATTCACTATTCACGTCGCTAACGAATTAATTCTAAATTAATTCGTTCCCCCGAATTAAAATCTAATTTTAATTCCGCGTCGAAATCTAATTTCGTTTAATATATCGAATATATTAATTTACCGATTAATTCCAAATTAATCGTTATCTCTCTCTTTGACGATATTTTATCCTAGATAAAATATCTCCGTAATTAATCCTAGATTAATTTTCTCTCTCTTCTATATAATCCCAGATTATTCAAGAGTGCGAGTTGTGCGTCATCGGTGGATTATCGGGAAGCGACCCATGAGATCCCCGGATAAGTTGCAGTAAATACGGTCGTCGGAGTATCCGAATCACGTACGTACCAAGTACTACGTTCTACCGATTTACGAGACAAGGTCGACTCCTAGCAAAGCACCAAGTCTACCCAATTCTCCGGACATATCCATTTAAGAATATCAAGATCTGTATCAAGCGTAGTATACTATGTATTGTGCATATCGGCCCAGTATCGGATAGTCACGTGCTAGGGCTGGGGCTGGATAAGTGTCTACCCCGTCCGAAGCACATGTCGGATGTCTGGTAACTAGTCTCTATAATCGGATATACATGACCTTGTCATAATATCCCGATGGCCGCGCAGCACTTAAGAGCACTAATACCGTATCCTGCGTGACATCATCTCCACTATGACTGAGTGATACTTCCGTCTTGACATCACATCCAATACACTACGACTCTCTGATAAACCCAGAAGTGGTGTACGCAGAACCGGTTAAAGCCTGTACCACCAAGACCAAAGTCTATCGATTATCGTAAGTATTAGCGATGTAAGTCTCAGGTTAAGACTATACACACCTACCTTGATTTCGGCCTCCCATAGACACATAGTCATAATACCAATGGGATTCCGAGGGTCTATCCAGAGCGAAGCTGTTTCCCGTACCATCGGTGAAACACGACCTCCTATCGCACTTGCATAAGTATCCAATACTTATATATATGAGAACTATGCCGTTGTGCCCTCACAACGCACACAAGTGCAATACTAGCCTATTCCGCATTATCGATGTCCAGTCTCGATAATACTCCGGCTAGGGATATTTAATGATTAATCCTTCGGGGACTGATACTGTCTCATATCATTCTCAGTCCAGGAACTAATCATAGGGACCTCTCTTCATTTATATATCTATGGTGATCTAATCACAAATGATGAGAGTGCAATTTCCTTGTCAATAGTTAATTTGCTACAACAACACAATGATCTGTGCAAATAGTGACGCTATGGGTCATTATGTCCAACAATCTCCCACTTGGCACATAGCCAGTCACTCAAGTGTCCTACACCCGAACTATGTACGGTTCGCTCAAATTGCTGAGGAAAGGTTTTCGTCAGCGGATTTGTTTGATTATCGTTGACGCGATTTATACGATCATCACATCGCCACGATGTATGATCCGAACGAATCAGATGATATAGAAGTATATATCTGGATCGTCGATGAGACCTTTAATTCCTTAGCCTGTGCTGACGCCTAGCTCAGCTGCTAAAAGAACTATATCTAATCTAATTAGATTTATTTTCGATCCAAATGGCTTCTATTGCTGCCTCAGCTGCAGCAATAATCCGCATTTGTTGTTTATTCGGCAACAGTTATCTTGCTCGGATATTTCCAGCTCACTGTCCCGTTATTCAAACTTTATAGTACCGTAGTATTTAATTGTTTGGAAACTTGCAGCAGTGATCCCAGTCACTTCAAGTTCTCCTTCTCCATAGTTTAAGACAACATCTTTAGTTCTCTAGATACTAACAGATGTTCTTAACTTCAATCCAGTGACTATCACTTGGATTGACCGATTGTGACTCCATATGCTCGAAGCGTATGAGACACCAATACAAGTACATTTTAAATGTACAATTTCCCAGAGAGTGTTAACAACTCCAAATCTATCCCAGTAGATCTTTATTCCTTGAATAAAGGTTGTTACTCCCCAGAATTCTACGGAGAATTTCTATGAAAGAATATCTATGAAAGCCAAGCTTTCAACAATTGCTTTATGGGAATTTCATGTCAGTGCCCTCTCCCACTAACCTCCTTATATACACAAGAATTATTTCGTTTTGATTCAAATCATAAACCATTATGATTATTTCAAAACGACAGTTCCAAGAACCTTATGCTTGCATCAATCCAAACATGGATCGAATAACCCGCAAACCTCGTTTGTTGGTTATACAAAATCGTCAGGATGTTGTAAACATCCTCCAAAAGGTTTCCTTTTCAGGAAAGCGATTTTGATTTGTAACTGACACATTTCATAAATGAAATACGCAGTTATCAACAAGCATCTTCAAAATGGATTTACCATGGCAACAGGTAAAAGGTTGAACCGTTATTAACACAATGTTGATAACGATACCTTTCCGTCAAAAGCCCAGCTTTGTACGTTGGTATGTTGCCTTCCATGTATGTCTTCCTTGAAGACGTTTAATGTACCAATAGGCACAATGCCTTGTGGTACAACAACTAGTATCCAAAATAGTTGTTATACATGGAATCCATTTCGGACTCATGGCACTTTGCCATAATAGGGAGTCGATACCTCGTATCACTTCCTCAAAACGTAGTCGGTATATACCTTCATAAGATTGACATCTTTATGAGGTTAGATCAGAAACCCATACCCTAGGTTGTTTTCTGACTCTATCCGATCTACTAGTTCTTGTGTATTGAAGATTAATGGTACAGATTCATCATAGATGAACTGTTTGTGTTCCATTAAGGACTTCGTGCCTTGAACATATTACTCCGATTTTCATCGAGTATCACTATCCTCCCACTGACCACTGCATATCGGTATTCCTCTCAGGAAAAACCGCATGGTGAGCAACAATCACATTGTTCTCATGTGAGATTTACAAGTACTATACTTAAGGTTTCCCTTAGGATAACCTATATTGGCACTTATCCAATTTGGGTTTTAGTTTGGTATCATCCAAACGTTATGCCTGGCATACCCAAATTATCAGGAATGAGAAACCTCGTTTCTTCCCTGTTCATATCCTATATGATATCTGTCAAACAGATTTATATGGAACCTTATTCTAAATAAGTTTCGCACTGTTAATACATATCCTATTGAAGGAAACAGTAGCTCAGAGCGACTTGTGATAAACCTTATCATGTCCAACAAAATTCGGTTTTAGTTCGGACACACCGTCTAACTGACGTGTCTCGGGAGGAGTCCTCATATGAAAGAATACCGTACTCTTTCATGTACATATAAAACTTACTGCTTAAGTATTTTCCATACGGTCTTACCGTGGCGGAATAATACTATATCCGATCTGTTTTTCTATTTCGTGTCGAAACTTTAAAGTTTCCGATCTGTGTTCTTCAAAAGAAACACATAACCATAACGTGATGCCACATCCGTTAAGGTCACGAAATATTCATGTTCACATCTAGCCTAGCTAGATATGGGCCCACTAACTTCACCATGAATAGGGCTAACAGATCGGTGGCCCTTATACTATTACCAAGTAAATAGTATTTTAGGTACTTTACCTAATAAACTAGATTCGCAGACCTTATTTGAATAGTCAAATCAGTCCTAGTACCCACTCTTCAAAATTGTGGATATACGAGTCTCGTTTAATTGTGTCCTAGACAACAATGCCACAAATAAGTCTCTATTGATCAAATCAATTTGAGCTATTTATTTGTCATTTTTATATGTTTGAGATTTTATTATATTCAAAATATAAATTCTGTTATTTACATCTAATGTATTTATCTCAGTATCATCTTTATATAATAAACACTTAGTGTTCTAGAATATAAAGGTTTTATCCGCAACGGATTAAACACTGATATAGAGATAATGTCTCTAGTCAAACTAGTTACATTATAACAGTTCCTAATTTAAGTACATACCCAAAGGGTAGTTCCTAAACTTAGGTATCTACGGTCGAAACAGCGACTTTCGTCCCGTTTCCGATTCGCAGAGAAATCTCGGCTTGAAGTCAGTATCCAGCTCATAGCGGATTCTGAACATCAATACATATATTTTATGTACCACACTAAGTATTTAAAATCCAATTTCAATACTAGTAGTGAACATAACTTTGACAAATATTTTTAAAGTTAGAGCCTCGCCCTTTCTTTAATTCCTTCGTGTCTTCCATATCCAAATGGTAGTCACTTTGGGATATGTCAATTATCTTTTCAATATTTCACAAACCTTTGGCCAAGCCTTGGGTTTCGGAATATCGAAATGATGTGCACCTTGTGCAACTCGCCCAATTGCAAACTTTGACTTTTCTCCACTAGAATAGTCAATCAATTCTCTAAGAATTATTAATTGCAATTTAATACTTTTAAATCTAAAGATAGATTTATTGTCAAGTATATTAAATTAAGCACTAAAGTCATCATCACATAAATCTTCCAAATTTTTATGCTCTACTATTTGCTTAATTATGGGCTTAGATATAACAAGTTATTTTATCCAATAAAGTAACCTATTATTAATTCCCAATGAAAATTAAATCATTTAAAACATTTAATCCAAGGATTATATATTTTAAATATTCAACTTTTCAATTCTTTCTTGATTTCAATAGTCCAACTATTTAATCAATTTTAATAAGGTACTATTTATTATAATGATTACAATAATCCAATTATTTAATCAACTATAATTTTAATATTGATTACTATAATCCAATTATAAAATCAACTATCATTTTAATTCAATTATATTGATTACTATAATCCAATTATAAAATCAACTATATATGAATGAGTTTGTATATAGTCCAACTATATATATATTTAAAACAACATAAAATATTAGTCCAACTAATACTTTTGATTAATATGACGAGTAAAATATAGATGAGCGCGTTTAGCGAGTATTCGAACGAATGTTGCAAATTCAATACTTGCCTCCCACTATTTTTCGTCGAGCCTCTAACCCTCTGTCGAGTACTCGGGAAACCGTGTTTCCTAGTGGGCTAGGATCCCGTTAAATATCACACAATCTTGACTTTGGCCAACAAATTGTATGATAATTAACTAGGTAGATCTCGAAGATCAATTGGATCTCATCCAACTCCTAGATCCAGTAGGTGGACATCCAAGTCCCAAACATATATCTATATATGCCTATACATCGAATGTATACCCTAACCTTTTTCCTCTGAATCAACTAGGCCTTGGCTTTGGCACAACAAACCTAGTGATCCCAGTCAAGCGCGGACCCATTGACATGGAAGCTTCGTAATCAATGTCAATGGACAAGAAGTGGTCTTGACTTTGGCCAACAAACCACAACTTGGACACGACACCGATATGGAACAAAGCCTCGTGATTAAAACACATCTTCGACGGACAAGGGCTTGACTTTGGCCAACAACCCCTGCCAATCTCGGATCTTGAGTAAGAATCACTCAATGGAAGGAAAATAAACGCTTGATATTTAACGAGGGTTTTTCGCGTGCAAATTGGCTACCAATTTAATTATCTTTGTTAAGGTCTCATCATCATACACCCTTAAACATGCATTCTAAATACATAATAAAGCGAGTATGAAAATAAATAATAATGATATGCGGATGGATACTTTACACATTGATCCTAGATCAAATCTCTCCCTTTCTCACTCAAGCTAGCACTTGTATTACTTCTACCCGTTACACTACACTTCTAAAGAAACCTCATTTACATAGAGGGGAATAGGTGAGAAGAGAATACAAAGAGAATGAAGGTGATAAGGCTGGACACGCAGGTCCAATTTAATAAATCGAATTTATTACAACAATTTCTAAAATTGCCCACCCATCTAATATCCATCCGATATACATTATTCATTCAACACAACCACGTATTCACACACATAAGCATGCTATCAATCAATCTAATCAAATTAATTAATCTGATAATTAAGTGATCATCCAATGTTCAAACAACGATTTGATTTTGTTCGAGTCAAACTCGTTTTTGCGAATAAGTACTTAAAGTACGAATTCATGAATTAAATTAAACTACATCATTAAATCTAATTTAACATGTATTTAATACTAATTCACTATTCAATTCCAAATTAAATATTACACTTTTATTTAATAAACCTTTTACGATTTAAATTCCAAATTTAATCGTAGCGTCTCAAAGACCGATTAACGTCCAACGTCAATTCAATTAAAGTCCAATGGGCTTTTAATTGATTTCTTAAGGCGTGGACTTTTGGTCAACTCGGGTCAAACCGATAACCAAAGTCCAATCCGGGATTTACCCCATAAGCCCATAAATCAATCTTGGCCCATTAGGCCCAATTGAACTTTAAAGGTTCATTAGTCGCATTTGGGCTTTATGGTTAAGGTTTTGGGCCCAATTGGATCCAATCCATTTGGCCTAAACCCAACTTGATAAAATCAAGCCCAATAGGCCCAAATACAACATTAGAAGCCCAAATCCAATTTAAGGCCTCAAATAATTAAATTACATAAATCCAATTTAGCAATTTAATTACCTAAAGTGTATTACATGATTAATCAACTAAATCAACATTTCCAAAACACTAAATTAGTCCAATTAATCATACTCAATTCATTATCATATGTCCAACACACAAATGAAAAATCAAACCCATTTACATGCTTATGCTCTCGGCCAAGGAGGGATTTTGTGTCCGATTCGGTTTCAATCCAATCGAACCCACAATCGACATTAAATCACCATCCAATTTGATTTCATACACATCCAATGTCACAAAATCAAAATTACCAAGACATTAGGGCAATAATCCATTCGGCCAACAAAGGATTTTGGGGTTTTTTGTCCAATTCAAAATCCAATCCAATTCGATTCAAATTAACATCAACCTAAATGATTTCAACTCATCAAATGAATCAAAAATCAAAAATTCCAAGAATCCAAAATTCACTACACATTCGGCCAAGAGGAATAATTGGGGAAAATTATTCCAAATCAATTTTCAACAAATTGGTCCAACCAAAATGAAATTAAACATGTTATAAGCATACCCAAACAATCAATTTATTCAAATCATGCTCAACACACATTTACCCAAATTTTAAGCCCTACATTTTTCATGCTTGAACCTAAGCTCTTGATGCCCTTGTTGGTTTTAATCTAGGTCCCAAGATCAAACAAGACATGAAAACAATGCGTGAATACACCAACGAAGATAGCGGAATACTTACATTGGTTGGTTGAGTCGAATCGGCAACAAACAAAGCCCAAAATGCTCACTGGTTTGGCGCCACTGCATGCAGTTCACTGCCTTCTGTCTACTGTTTTTGAGCTGCGAAATGGAGCTCCTAACTTCGTCGGACGGATCCCGGCTCATGGTCGAACCTCCCTACCACCTTCGCAAGACTCGTAAGTGTGCTAGCACTTGAATTTCCACCATGAAAACCACTCTAGCTTCCCTCAAAGTCACGGTTTTTTGATGAAAAACAGTGAGCTTTGTGCCCATTTGGGCGTGAACCAAAGGAGAGAAAATGGAGAGAGAAGAAGTTGTTGACATAATGCAAAAAGGTGTAAAGCTTTTGATTATATATTTTCCAAAATAATAATCAATTTCCATTTAATTTTATCTAATAAATTAAATGAATTTTGGAGCGAAAAACCAAAAGTTTTCCCCTCCAAAATGCTTTTACACTTTATGTCAAGTCCATCATTATTACATCAAGTCACTTTAATAAAGTGACATGTTGTCAAGTCACATCACTCAAAGTGACATGCGATTTGACGCTTGATGTGACGAATGATTTGACGCTTGATGTGACTTGCGTCGCCGCACTCGAATTCGAAATACGAATGCGCTCGCAATCACAATCGGGCTCGGGTTCGTTAATTCCAAATTAACGATTTTTCCGTCGCGTCATAATTAAATGATTACGCCTAGCGAATTCACTATTCACGTCGCTAACGAATTAATTCTAAATTAATTCCGTTCGCCCGAATTAAAATCTAATTTTAATTCCGCGTCGAAATCTAATTTCGTTTAATATATCGAATATATTAATTTACCGATTATTTCCAAATTAATCATTATCTCTCTCTTGACGATATTTTATCCTAGATAAAATATCTCCGTAATTAATCCTAGATTAATTTTCTCTCTCTTCTATATAATCCCAGATTATTCAAGAGTGCGAGTTGTGCGTCATCGGTGGATTATCGGGAAGCGACCCATGAGAGTCCCCGGATTAGCTGGCAGTAAATACGGTCGTCGGAGTATCCGAATCACGTACGTACCAAGTACTACGTTCTACTACGATTTACGAGACAAGGTCGACTCCTAGCAAAGCACCAAGTCTTCCCAATTCTCCGGACATATCCTTTTAAGAATATCAAAGATCTGTATCAAGCGTAGTATACTAATGTATTGTGCATATCGGCCCAGTATCGGATAGTCACGTGCTAGGGCTGGGGCTGGATAAGTGTCTACCCCGTTCGAAGCACATGTCGGATGTCTGGTAACTAGTCTCTATAATCGGATATACATGACCTTGTCATAATATCCCGATGGCCGCGCAGCACTTAAGAGCACTAATACCGTATCCTGCGTGACATCATCTCCACTATGACTCGAGTGATACTTCCGTCTTGACATCACATCTAATACACTACGACTCTCTGATAAACCCAGAAGTGGTGTACGCAGAACCGGTTAAAGCCTGTACCACCAAGACCAAAGTCTATCGATTATCGTAAGTATTAGCGATGTAAGTCTCAGGTTAAGACTATACACACCTACCTTGATTTCGGCCTCCCATAGACACATAGTCATAGTACCAATGGGATTCCGAAGGGGTATCCAGAGCGAAGCTGTTTCCCGTACCATCGGTGAAACACGACCTCCTATCGCACTTGCATAAGTATCCAATACTTATATATATGAGAACTATACCGTTGTGCCCTCACAACGCACACAAGTGCAATACTAGCCTATTCCGCATTATCGATGTCCAGTCTCGATAATACTCCGGCTATGGATATTTAATGATTAATCCTTCGGGGACTGATACTGTCTCATATCATTCTCAGTCCAGGAACTAATCATAGGGACCTCTCTTCATTTATATATCTATGGTGATCTAATCACAAATGATGAGAATGCAATTTCCTTGTCACATAGTTAATTTGCTACAACAACACAATGATTTGTGCAAATAGTGACGCTATGGGTCATTATGTCCAACACTACAGTCGCCCCCACTTTGATGGGACTTGTACAGTTTGTGATAATGACAATCCTATCAAAGTTATGCAATATATTTTTACTTACCTGGCTCGCCGGCTGCCACCTAAAATGCATGCTGCTTCGAACTGAGTTGATCTGGTGGTCCATTTTTGAACTGTGCTCCATTTTTGCAGCGCCATTTTCAGCATCTGTTGTGTGTGCTCCATTTTTGGAGCGCCATTTTCGGCATCTATTGTGTGTGCTCCATTTTTGGAGCGCCATTTTCGTCATATGTCGTGTGTGCTCCATTTTGAAGTGCCATTTCAGCATCTGTCATGTATGCTCCATTTTAGAGCGCTATTTTCGGCATCTTGTTATGTGTTCTCCATTTTGGAGCGCCATTTTCGGCATCTATCGTGTGTGCTCCATTTTGGAGCGCCATTTTCGGCATCTTGTTGTGTGTGCTCCATTTTGGAGCGCCATTTTCGGCATCTGTCGTGTGTTCCCCATTTTAGAGCGCCATTTTCAGCATCTGTTGTGTGTGTGCTCCATTTTGGAGCGCCATTTTCGGCATCTGTTGTGTGTGCTCCTTTTTGGAGCTCCATTTTCGGCATCTGTTGTGTGTGCTCCATTTTTGGAGCTCCATTTTCGGCATCTAATGTGTGTGTGCTCTATTTTGGAGCACCATTTTCGGTATCTGTCGGTGTGCCCCCCATTTGGAGCGCCATTTTCGGCATCTGTCGTGTGTTCCCCATTTTAGAGCGCCATTTTCAGCATCTGTTGTGTGTGCTCCATTTTGGAGCGCCATTTTCGGCATCTGTTGTGTGTGCTCCTTTTTGGAGCTCCATTTTCGGCATCTGTTGTGTGTGCTCCATTTTTGGAGCTCCATTTTCGGCATCTAATGTGTGTGTGCTCTATTTTGGAGCACCATTTTCGGTATCTGTCGTGTGTGCCCCATTTTGGAGCGCCATTTTCGGCATCTGTTGTGTGTGTGCTCCATTTTAGAGCACCATTTTCGGCATCTGTCATGTGTGCCCCATTTTGGAGTGCCATTTTCGGCATTTGTTGTGTGTGCTCCATTTTGGAGCGCCATTTTTGGTATCTGTTGTGTGTGCTCCATTTTTTAGTGCTATTTTCGGCATCTGTTGTGTGTGCTCCATTTTGGAGCGCTATTTTCGGCATTTATTATGGTCCATTTCCGAACTGTGCGAGAATATGGATCATTTTTGAACCGTTACTTGATGAGATGGTCTTTGCCGCTACAAACCTGCGAATACAAAACAAAAATTACATGTATGTGATATTTATGCATGTATGCATGGATATATCTCCTATTCCGATGGGTTAGGCTTTCCTTGTGCACCTTGGTGCCATTTGCCTGCAAAAGACTTTGGTCACCCCTGGGCCTGCTCATAGTTCATTTCTGTTGATTCTCTCTTGGTGATTGCTCAATTTCCTTTAGTCTCATTGCTCAAGTTCTCGATAAATCCCTTATTCGCGGGGTGCTTGACTAGTCACCCCCAGACTCGATTTAGCTTTTTGCTCTTCGTTGCTTGCACTTGGCCAAAGTAGATCATGTGATGTGACGTTCCAAAATTGCTGATGATCTGGGCATCGACCCTGGGACTCATCCCCAAACCTGATATCAATGCTGATGTGGGCCTAAACCTTGGGACTCATCCCAAAACTGATACTAATTGGGGCCTCGCCCCCAAACTGATACTGATGTGGGCCTCGCCCCAGACTGATACTGATACGGGCCTCGCCCCCAAACTGATACTGATGTGGGCCTCGCTCCAAAATGATACTGATGTGGGCCTCACCCCCACATTGATACTGATGTGGGCCTCGCCCCAGACTGATACTGATGCGGGTCTCTCCCCCAAACTGATACTGATGTGGGCTTCGCCCCAGACTGATACTGATGTGCGCCTCGCCCCCAGACTGATACCGATGTGGGCCTCGCCCAGACTGATATTGATGCAGGTCTCGCCCCCAAACTGATACTGATGTGGGCCTTGCCCCAGACTGATACTGATGTGGGCCTCACCCTCAGATTGATACTGATGTGGGTCTTGCCCAATGCTCCATTTTTAAGATTGATTCTGATGTGATGTCGCATATCAACATGTTGTATTACCTCTCACGAGATAGTCCTAATAACTAAACATATTTTCGTCCTCAACGGATGCTTCGCGTCGAAATCAAAGAACCTTCAAAGTACTTAATATACTCAAATCCGACCATTTGAGTGCGTGATCTGAACTAGACTCCTTGTGTGTATGTGCCAAGGCTCTATCGCAACTTAATTCTTATGTAAGCCAACTCGATGATTTTGCCTTGGAGAATTGGATAGGTGGGTCTAACCAACCTAGATGTCTTGATCATACTCTGTGATTACTTCTTCGTACTCAACATGATATGGTTTTTTCTTTCCTTCTTTCGTCTCTTTCTTTCTTTTTTTTTCTTTTGAACTTTCTTATTTTTTTCTTTCTTTCTTTTTTTCTGACACACCTACACTTTAAGGTATCATTTCTCCTCACGGTGGTCCTAATACTCGCCCATGGGTAGCTTCACGCTTATCGATTATAGGTGGTCTATTTTTTCTTTTTCTTTTCAGAGAGTTTTCTTCGTTTCGAACCATATCATATATTGTAGCATAAGTAAACCATGATTGACATCCAGGCAAACGGTCATTCACTGATCCGTCATCTCTTCAACTAGTCATCTTGCTGACCACTCAGGCTTCCACTGCCAAGATCCGTAATTTAGTGCTCGTGAGTCTAGCCGAGATCAACTACTCAAAATATCGGACGAGAGTACATCTCGCACTTATTGTTTCTAAGGTTTCACCCCAAAGCAAATAATGCCATCACCGGACATATGCCTAACTATTAGGGACTAAAAATAAATAATTTTTTTATTTTTTATTTATTTTTTTTTCCTCATTTTTTTGAGGCCCCCCCAATTGTCTTTTTATCCTTGCCGTAAAATTTTCTGTTTCTCGGCTTCCTTTTTTCCCCGACATCCAGGTTTGCTAAACTCTTCTTGACGATTCGTCTTTTATCCCTAACCCAACAAATATCTATGATTGCTTTTAAGACAAAGGTTAACATGATGCGTGTATGCATGAGATGCATGAAATGCGTGTGATGCATGGAATGTATAAGTCGGCCCATTATAATTTTAAAGCATTCAATCATACTATTGCGAGGTGCAAACTTGTCCCAGTTGAAAATGCCCAACAAGTTTACACTTTTGCGATAACATGGCTAAACAAATTCAAATGATAAAAGGCCTAAACACGAAATGGACCATGGGCATTTTAGAAGCTTTTGGCCAAATTTCCATAAAGCACAGACTCGTCCTAGTTTAAATGGCCCAACAAGCCCATACCTCATGACAAAAGGTCCAACTGGATCCAAATGACGATGGTCATAAACGCAAACATAAAGGAGTAGTTTCTATTGGTCCTACAACTACGGTTCATATGTGGGTTTATAGGGGTATAGACAAAGGCTCTCGTCGACGAAGGATTGCCCACAACTAGGTCTCCCCACTTAAGGGTCCGAGCGACCGAGTGAGCACACTTTTTTTATACACTAAGGTACGTGCCAACGAGTTATGGTGCGTGACTGACTGTCAAATGGATTTCCCATTGTAGATTCCCCAGAGGGAGGGTGGAGCGAACTCTCTTAAATACCCAAGCCTCTTAGGCTCTTATCGCCTTGGTGACAGGAATAAACAACAAGTCCTCCAAATTAGTCCGTCACAGTGAGCTGCAGGTAATGATTATCTAGGTGTCTTCACTGCTTTTCCTTATAGAAAGGTAGTGAATGAAGGAAGACACCAAACCATTACCTAGCTTAATAATGCCCTTGATTAAACCCTTTCAACCCACGATAGACACGGTTAACTAAAGCATAAATCATAATCATTACAAGACATTATTTCGGGGTCAATTCCCTATCCCCAGTGGAGTCTCCAGACTATAGACAACAGATATCGGTGACGCTAACCCAGGCTCGCGGCCTGGTTGGGAGTACGGAGTAGCCCGCGGGGGACTAAATCGGAGAACTAAAAATGGAGTCGCCACCTGGTGTAAACTGGGAAAATGATTTAAGGCCGCACTCACCCCTCGCAAGGGAATACCTCAAACCGTTGGGTTCAAAATGGTCCCTTACTTATGCCACTTGTAATGAAAGGATTTGTGTAATAATCTAACCAAGTCTACGCAACATAAAATCGCAAGAGTATTTTACTCCTAAGTTCACGTGCATGAAAATAAAACCTGTATCTGAGTTTGCATACAACCTACACCTAAATTCGCATGCATAGAAGTAAATCAACATAACGACAAGCACACAATTCATAAACACATTAAATAGATGAATGCGAAAATATAAATAGATGATAATTTCCTTAGCATAAATAATGAAATAATATGATTAATCATATAGTGCAAAAGAAATAATCAAATAAGCAAACGTGCATGAAATGTGATGAAAAGAAGTCTGTGCACTGTATTTGTTCGTGTGGTGTTTGAAAACGCGTTCGAACGGTAAACAGAAGGTTCACGTTCGTATAGCATTCAGAAACGCGTTCGAATGGAATAAGTCCTGATGCATAGTAAAGAGGAATATGTGCACGTTCGAGTAGCGTTCGTAAATGCGTTCGAACGGAATGAGGCAGAATGCATACGTTCATGTAGCGTTCGTAAACGCGTTCGAACGGAATGAGGCAAAATGCATACATTTGTGTAGCGTTTGGAAACATGTTCGAAAGGTAAATAAAAGGTTCATGTTCGTATAGCATTGGGAAACGCGTTCGAACGAAATTGCCAAGATGGCCACTGAAATGACACAAACACATACATGGATAAATAAATACACGATGTAGGACCTCTTATGACCGATTGAAAATATTTCCCATTCAATCCAGTGTGTTTCGTCCGGTGCGGCAAGACGTCGTGGCAAAGTTATCCCTTAGGCTTTTCATCCCTCAAGGTGGAGGACCTTTAATCCAACTTGATTTGCCCATGCGCATTACACTGTGGTGCATGATTTACCAAGGAGATGGCATACAAAAAGTAAATAACAGAATAATAAAAGGCGCGGTGAAATGTCATGGTAAAGGTAGCCTTTTAGGCTTTTCTTCCCTCAAGTAGAGAACCTTTAGACCGACATAATAAGCCCATGCCCATTACATTACATTGCATATAAGTAAATAAGACAATGATATGGGACTTCGTATATCTGATTAAATATATCTCACATTCAATCAAACATACTTCGTCCGGCGCGGCAAAACGTCGTGGCAAAGGTAGCCCTTAGGCTTTTCATCCCTCAAGGTAGAGGACCTTTAATCCAAATTGATTTGCCCATGCGCATTACACTATGATGCATGATTTAACAAGGAGTTGGCATACAGAAAGCAAATAACGGAATAATAAAAGGCGCGGCAAAATGTCATGGTAAATGTAGCCTTTTAGGCTTTTTTCCCTCAAGTATAGAACCTTTAAACCAACATAATAAGCCCATGCGAATTACATTACAATGCATACAAATAATTAAGAAAATGATTTGGGACTTCGTATGTGCGATTAAACATATCTCCCATTCAATCAAACATACTTCGTCCGGCGCGGCAAAACGTCATGGGAAAGGTAGCCCTTAGGCTTTTCATCCCTCAAAACGGAAGACCTTTAATCCAACTTGATTTGCCCATGCGCATTACATTACAATGCATAAAAAAGTAAAATGCAATAAGTAATAACATACTAACCACTAAATCATGCTTAAAAATAAATAACATACTAACGACTAAATCATGCTCAAACACAAGGTTGGATGAAACGAAATATGTGTGTCTCTCGAGTGGTACGTGGAGTTGTTTCCCAAGTACAGACCGTACTACCGTCTATTTGGATTCAGCTACGAAATTTACATCTGGGTTTCCTTCTGATATACCGCAAGAGAGAACACATATTGCATTCATCCGAAAGTCATATCATACACCAATCCACAATACTCATGCGAAATAAAGTATGAAAATAAGGAGAATAAATAAAAAAGGGTGCCATCAGGTATAACCTCTTAAGTTGTCTCTTAGAAGTGCATTTTGCGGTTGTCGAAAGGGTTGACGCTCCTCAACTTTTCTGATTTATTGGTTTTCAGATTTCCTTCGTTGCTTCGCTGTTTCGGGCTACTGTTTTACTCTGGTTCATGGCTGTTTCTGGTCACGATTTGGGCGTGATTCTGGAGCTGTTTCAAGGGTATTTTCGGTGGTTACAAAGGCTTTCTCAAGGGCTATTTCAAGGGTATTTTCGATGTTTTTTGGGTGCAGAACTGTGTAGTTTTATGGTAGTTTGAGGGGTTTATATTGGGCAGTTTACGATTGTGGATTGAGACAGTTTCAGGGGCAGAATCTGATGGTTTGGAGGAAGGCTGTGTTAATGGCCTGCTGGGTGGGGGCTATGTGTTGATGCCTGAGGTGCATGGTTGCTGGGTGTGAAGGGGGCATGTTAATGTGACTTTAGCGTGAGGGATGACGAGGGCTGTGTGGCTAGGCGTGAGTGGAGGGTGCCGGTGTGAGGGCTTTATGCGTTGAAATAATGGGCTATTATTTGCCGATGGTGATAGGAGATGGGAGAGGGCCGACTGAGAGAGAGAGGCTAAGGGTTTTTGGTGCCGTATGGATGCTAGGTTATTTTCTGTGTGTTTTCGTGAGAATGAGCCAGGGTTGAATGTGTTGGTGTAGGCTTCTTTTTATAGGCAAGGGTTGGGGTTTACCTTGTATAGGTAGGGGAATAATATTGTAATTATGGAGGGAATATTTAATTTGTGTATCATAAGGAAATGATATCTTTAATTAGGGAGGTAATTTGTTTTAGTTAGGAAGATGATTATTGGGATTTGATTTGATTTAATTTAATTTGATTTAATTTAATTTTTGACATGTGTTTTAAATGTTTTAATTATTATTGGATGTGGTTTAATGGGCTTGGGATAGGTGGGCGTATGGCTTTGGTTTTGGGCTAGGTTGGCATGTGGCTTTGGTTTTGGGTTAAATCCAACAAGCAAACCCGAAGCTAGACAAGCGAATTAAATTCAATAAGATGTCAATTTCTGACTTTTCCCTTCCAACGTCCGTTTCCCGCGACTTCCACAATTTAAGAGGTAGTGTCTCCGTGTGAGACTCATCATCAGGACTTATATGCAAAAATGGAGTGCCTACACCAACAAAATCATAAAGAAAATACTAGCTAATATGACATAAAGTTATAACGATTGGGCTGACAAACTGTCATACGCCCTGTGGGGTATAGAACTTCGGTGAGAATGGCAACGGGAGCCACACCCTATGCTTTGGTTTACGAGATAGAGGTAGTGTTACCAGTGGAAATAGAGATACAATCAATGCGAGTACTAGCAGAGGCAGAATTGCTTGAACAAGAATGGGCCTCGCAGAGGTTCGAACAGTTAACATTACTGGATGAGAAAAGGATAAAGGCCTTGCACCACATGCAGCTATACCAGAAAAGGTTGGCTAGGGCGTTCAACAAGAAGGTGCATCCCACCATTATTAGAGAAGGTGATTTAGTGCTCAAGCAGTCGAAGCCACTGATAATGGACTTAAGGGGAAAGTTCAGGCCCAGTTGGGAAGGGGGCAGTGAGACTGTCAAATTTGGAAGGAACGAGTTCACCGAGCCCATCAACGTGGACGGGCTGAAATAATACTTTGCATTAAAAAATGACAGAAAGGCTCGTTGGGTTGAAAATCTGCAAAGGATAATCCAAACAAAATATAGAGCATGAATGAATAAGAAAAATGGTTAATTGTAAATTCTGTGAGGAATATTTAGCAACAGAGGTATCCTTGCAATGCAGTTTATTATTTCCTACTTACATACTAAGAATTAATGCAAACGTCTTTATTGAAACAATGTTCAAGATGTTCATAGATCGCATAAATCCGAGCTAACCGGGAAATATTAGAGTCAAGTAATTACAAATCACATCTTTTATTTCTTAGATGTTGGACCAAGGTCATGAGATCTAGGAGAATGAGCGTTGGGAGGCCCTAGGGCAGCGACGGGCCACGTTTGGCGCTGAGACCATTTGGTCTGGAAATTGTCCAAGAAGCGACAAGGACGAGCAACTCCAAGAATGGAGATGAACTCTGGGAATGGAGATGAATAGAGCAACCTCGGGAATGCGGATGAGCAACTCCAAGAATGGAGAAGGGGTACGCAGTGCCCGAGGAAATCCACGGTGACATGACTAAGACGCTACCAAGGACACATCCACGTGATGTTTGCAGTAGTAAGGCGCAACAACCACCCATGCCATTCCGCATAAGAAAGGTTTTGCTTCATTAAGGCCCGAGCAAGGTGGTGACGAGAGCCATAAGAAATGAAGACATGAGCCGAATGAGGAATGATAAGTCTTAACTTCTCTTCTAACCAGATCTGAAAAGAAAAAAAAATGAAAAATTTTTAACCCGCTGAGTTGAAAACATGAAAAAGCGACTCAAACAAGATAGAGCAATCTGCTAAGTTGAAAATCCGAAAGGACAGCTTAGGCAAAAGATATGAAAAACTTGCATAACAAGGAAAACATCAAAGGCTTCCCGAGGGTATAAACATTGGGAACGCGACATTGCCAGAAGTATAGTATGAGAAAAAAGCAAGCCAAGAATGGCAGTAAACTCCTCAAGAGAAGTCATATTTCAAAATCTGGGAATCGGAAGGCATGATTTTTAGTATCCCAAAAGGATGAGGGGGCTTTCAAAAAGGTGTAATCCACCTTGATCTGATACAGGTAGTGGAGAGCAGAAAGCTGAGCCAAGTCTGGGGATGACCAGTCTACCATCCAGCGAATAAGGGACACATCGGGATCTTGAGCCATGGGACCAAAGAGAACTGCGCAATCACCGGAGGAGAATAGGCAAAAGGAAACTGTAAGCAGGCTAGGGGGTGACCAAAGCTTTTTATAGGAAAATGGACACCAAAGGCAAAAGGATTCCTAAAAGGGGTGAAGAAAACCCTTTAGCACAAGGAATGCCTAACAAAAGATGTCACCAAGACAATAGGACAAAGAAACCCCATCGGAATAGGGAATGCATCCATGCATACATGCACACATGTCGCATCCACATAATTTTTATTTTGTTCATAAACTTTGAAGAAAAAGAAAAAGCGGCGAGGACGAAGAACTCTGGGAATGGAAAGGAACTCCGAGAATGGAGAGAAACCTCAGGAATGAGGATGAGCAACTCCAAGAGTGGAGAAGCAACTCAAAAAATGGAGAAGAACTCTGAGAATGGAGAGGAATAGAGCAACCTAGGGAATGAGGACGAAGAACTCCGGGAATGGAGAGGAACTCTGAGAATGGAGAACAACCTCAGGAATGAGGACGAGAAAAGAGACTCGAGAATATGGATGGATCAGAGGTCAAAGTGCCTCACCACCATCAGTTCGACAGTTCAGGAAGAATCCTAGGGTCATGGCCCATATTATCAACAGTTCGGGAATGAATCCCAAAGATCAAAGCATCTCACACCCAGTATGGTTCGGGAAGGAATGAATCCCAAAGATCGAAGCATCTCACACCCAGTATGGCTCGGGAATGAATCCAGAGGTCGAAGTGCATCGTCGTCAGTTCAGGAATGAATCTAAGAGATTGAAGCATCTCACACCCAGTATAGTTCGGGAATGAATCCCAGTGGTCGAAGCACCTCGCCATCAACTCAACATTGTTCGGGAATAAATCCCAGAGATTGAAGCATCACAACAAATTAGCGAAACAACAGGTAAGTCCGGCAACGGCTGACGAACCAGGTAAGTAAAAATACATGCATAACTTTGATAAGGTTATCACTGTCACACACTACACAAACCCCATCAAGGTGGGGGCGACTGTAGACACTGTATTTTGTATGAGCCCGATGATAAGCCTCATATGGAGGCACTACCTTAAAAGTTATGGAAGTTGCAAAAAATGAATGCTGGAAGGAAAGAAAACCTCAAAAATTAGCCACTCATCGGATTCAGACTCACTAGCCAGCCTCAGATTCGCTCAGTCAAGCCTCTGCTTCAAACCTTCAGCCCATGTAACAGGCCCATTCAGCCTACACAATCGGCCCTTGCACCCTTCAACTTCGGCCCATCCACCATCTGACCATGCGGCCCATGCAGAATTGACCGGCGTAAACACACACGTATAACGCAAGCGCACATATCATTCAAGTAGTATAAAAATATCGATCCCACGAGGACTTAATTCCTACTGTTGTTATTAATTATTGATACTATTTATTTACAGGTATCTAATTATAGGGAGAAGAGAATGATTACTTTTGTTGGTTGAATGTGGATTTGATAAATACAATACTTAAAGGCACAAAAGAAAATACTAAGGAAAATAACAAAAGAATCAAAGATCTAGGGTTGTGATTCCACACAATATTATTAAAAAGATGAATTGATTCTCTTATATATGTGTAATAAATCAGTTTGCCAACCTGGAACACAAAATTATGCAAAAGCCTATGTCGATGGTCAGACGCAAATACCCAGTATAACCCAATTGAACCATATGTCTATGTCAACCAAATTACCTGGATTCATTAAGATCAAGTTCCAATTGTGGCTACCCCCGCTCGACAGGTATATGTCTATCCTGTAAGGAAATCTATTAAAGGGTTATCTATCATCAAGGAAGATCATGAGCTATTGAATCTAAGGCTGAAACCTAAAATCCATATTTCTAGTTCATTTTAAGTTTACCACATCAATCTTATTGGTGATCAGACAACAAGAAGCATTAAGCTTAAGACTCAATAAACAAACTAAAGAATTACCCATAAAAAGAAAATCAATTATTAAGTGTGAATATTGCGTTTCATCACTTCCCTAGAATAAAATAAAATGCTGGGGGTTAGAGGATCCACATTTAATATTTCTTATCTAGGAATCTCACTTATTATAATATATAAATTATTTTATGTCTGCTTTCTCAGGAATTAATAATGTTAAACATTTCAAACCAGCCATATAGGCGGTAATCCATTTAGTCCAACAACAACAGCCATATATGCGGTAATTATCTGTCACATAAAGACCAGCCATATATGCGGTAAAGTAATTTATATTTAGACCGACCATATAGGCGGAATAAAAGTCTGCCATTAATTAATCCGGTTAAATTATAATTTATAAATTATAATTAAGTGAGATTTACCTAGATAATTATATTAAAGTTTCACCTTTTACCCCAGCGGAAATTTAACTACAAAACATAAAGTAAAAAAATAAAATGCTATAATAAAAACTAAAAATAAAAATACATAATTTTAATATTACAAAAATTTACAAAACTAGATGCTTCCTATGAAATCAGGGAAAACATCCCAAGGAAAGCTCACCAAATGAGGTGCAGAAAGCTTCAATTTATAGGCAGCTGAGAAGGTCCGCGTCGCGAGACGGGGGACGCGTTACTCGGTCAAACACGTGTGTGATGTTATCTTGCTAACGTGGCACGACTTTGACTATTTTACTGCTGACGTAGGACGCGTAATCTGTTGGCCTAATGGAATTCGACATGTGGCACGCGGTATGTTTGGTCCACTGAGATACTGACACGTGGCGGGCGTTGATTGGCTGTTGATGATGTGGCGACACATGGCACGGTGACTCGGTTGGATGCTGATGTGGACGACACGTGGCAGACACATGGATGACACGAAAGTGACACGTGGCTGACACGTGGTACGCGGCAGATACGGTCGAATGAGAAGCTGACACATGGCACGCGTATTGTCGGCAGCATGTGACGATGACACGTGTCACAACGCATTTAGCAAGATTTATTCTGATGATGATACTTGGCAGGCGCACGTTAGCAAATCAAACTTTTCAGATTCTGACACGTGTCCCTCGGCGCACGTTAGCAGCTCATTTCGTAGGATAGGCATCGCGACGCAAGAAGCCTGCGCCTCGCGACGCGGACAAATTATAAAAATACATTTTTCGTCGTTTTTCACTGTTTTGGCTCTAATTGCTTCCAATGCTTTCCAAACTTTATTTATTGTAAAATAACAATAAAACACATCAAAACATTCATAAAAACAAGAAATTATACAAAAGATTAGGTCAAATGAGTGGGAAATAGTGATATAATTACCACTCATCACACCCACAAACCTAACATTTTGCTAGTCCTCGAGCAAAACACAAAATAAAATAACACAAAATAAAATTAACTAAGCCATTTTCGTAGGGATCACAGTTGCATTTAACGTATGCAACAAGCCTTTAAACCTCTAGATGTCCCTAGTGGACGAGTTGTAGTCTCATGAGGGTTTACACATGATACCCACAAACATTTTACAAAAGTAAAAAGAAAGTAAAACTAATACACACAAAAGTAAAAAGACAAGAGAAAATAAAATAAAGAAGTTAGTGACTAATCAAGTGAAACTTCTACTCCAAGTTACCAGTTGTTTTGTTTCTTTCAAAATTACTAAATAAGTAAATTCTCCGGTTATATTTACCATTCTCCATATACACAGCCAACAAAATATTAATCAACTCATTTTTTCCCCACAACAGTAATAAGTGTAGTTGAGAAGAGAGTAATATTTTTATCCTAAAGTTTTATCAGAATTCACACCTTTTTACAGCAATGGAATAATTTTTCTGATTTTTTTGATTTTTTTTATTTTATTTTTATTTATATACAATATCTTTCGTCTATGTAGCGAGCTTGGGTCGATGGCTCCCAAACCAGTTGGCTTTAGGGCACCAAGTGTTAAAACACCCCTATGACTTAATTTACTCAGACTTCAGATATAATATATATTTTTGCAACATCCTTGATCCATGTAGCGAGCTTTGGGCCAGTGACTCCCAAACCAGTTGGCTTTAGGGCACTAGGTGTTAAAACCCCTTATAGACTTAATAACTCGGATCTCAGACGTTTTTTTTTACTCCATCATTTTTTGAGATGATTCCTCCAATTAACCTAGAGCACTGAATATTACAAACTTTTCAATTATAGCTCATGTCCGTATGTTACTATGCATGTTGATAATACCTGCCAACTGAGCATATGAAGATCCTTTTTAGTTAGTTTTATGGAGAATTCACAAATTAAATAATTCAAAAGAAATAAACAAAAATTAACTTGTTTCGAAAATGGATTGAAATACGTATCAGGAGTGGGAACTCCTTACACAGCTATCTCTTACCAATTTCACCTTTTTAGTCAAAATAAAAACACAAAAACGCAAAATATTTTTGTAATTTTTGAAAATTTTTCAATTTTTGTTTTTTTTTCGAAAAAATTTTGGAATAAAAACAAGATACTGATCAACTAATTCCCTCCCCCAAACCTAAATGAGACATTGTCCCCAATGTCTTAAATAGTAGAAGAAGAAGTTTAGAAGATAATATCTGGTTAGCTGAAATTTTACAGGAAAAATTAATGATTAAGATCTATGTCCAATTTACGCTTCTTACCACGATTGTTATCTGACCAGCTCAGTTTGGAAAGAATGGGGTTGATTTTTGGTCCAAATGCTAGGATTTTGTCAATTAATTCTTCGGCCTTTATTGCAGTCAGGAAAATATCATGTACTGATTTTTGACAACTCATGTCTTTTGGCCTCCGCAAGAAATACAAACAGAAATCAAAAAAATATGTTGAGTAATCCAATGGGCTTCCGATGAATGTTCAAGTGCGCCCATGATGCCACTGTGAAAATTTCTTCAAATGTTCTGAGCCCACCTAGTAAAGCAATCCTCATCATCAGTATTGACCATTTTAAGGAGTTGTTCAGACATCCCGAAACAATACGTTCATCTCCATTTATTTTTCCGATTATATGTTCGTCCGCCAAAGGTTTTGGAATGATTCCAAACATGACCGCCACCCTCCTGAACGGCTTTTGAATGCTTCCCTCAATCCAAGATTGCCACCGCCATATACTAGGTGCATATTTCGTTCTTCAATGACTTTCCCCCAATTCTTTTGCAGCCTCAATGAATTCTGGTTTATTACCAGAATTGGATCCACAGAAAACACAAATTCGCTTGATTCGCTGTTGTGATGTTGCTTCCATTTTCTTTCTCTTATTTGGATGTATATCTAGATGTGTCAAAGAGAGAAATGTATAGCTGAATTTATAGAACCTAAAAATGGGTGAGTAATAGTAGCACTAGAACCTGCCAAATGAAAATTGTTAGCTAAATAATAAAAGAAATCGTGAAAGGTCAAAAACTCTGGATTCTATCTACGAAAATAAAGATAATTACAATAGAAAAGCAAATCAAAGCAATAATAAAGCAACAAATTGTGTACGCAATACGCCATTCGCTTGGTATATAATTCATTAGGATGCGTCTCAAGATTTCATTCCTTTACTCAGCCATCGTTAATGAATAGCTCTCATCTTTGCCAAACACCATTCCTTCTGTCTTATGCTTTGGTTGAGCTTTTCCCTACAAAAAACACCACAAATTTAAAACTCTACAATATGTATACACAAACTATGAAAACAGAAATTACAACAAATTGCATGGGTTGCCTCCCTGCTAGCGCTAAATTTTTCATCTTCAACCAGACGTGACTGAAATCCATCTGTCAAGGCGGTTTCAACATCATTTTGGACTTCCGATTAAAGACAATCCCATGAGCGTTGCTTTTGAAGGGTCTCTTCCAACGACAAATGGCCAAAAAGAATTTTGTCTCATTCAGTGCTTGTGCCACATTTTTAACCTTTGTTGCTCCAGTGGTTCCTGAAAAGAAAGAAAGAAAATCAGAAGGTCTCATATGGTGCTTGACTTGGAATGGAAGTTCCATTCTGTCAAGCTTCTGGGCGATATCTTTGATTTGTACTCCCCAAAACAGTGATGTTTCGCCTGATTGCTCTGGATCTTTAATAAGTTCAGACCTTTGCTCCTCCATTTGCTCTGTTTCTTGCTCCACTTTTTTCTTCACATATGTATTTTAGGGATTTTCGCGTTCAGTTCTTCATCTGTTATTTTCGAAATGCATGCTCCATAAGTGTCACTCTAATGATGTAAAGAAATGTCAGATTTTAGGTCTTCATCCTTTGATATGACTTGCTCAGGTAGATCTTCTTCAAACATTTTTGTAATGGATGCTCCAAGATCTTCATTTGAGGATACAAAATTTCATCCTCATTTGTTGATGCAGTTGGTACAAATAGCTCATCTTCTTCATCCTCGTCAGAGTCAAAATAATAAAAATCAAATCGAGATTCTGTTGGTTTGGGCTCCAGAACTGATACCTCAGATTCCTGATTCTGCTCAACCTACTCCTCTGCTAATGTGTCACAAAATGGCTAACAATGACAGTTTCCAAATAGACCATTGGAAATAACCATGCACAAGATTGCGAATAATTGTAGATATTGGCCAATTTTTGGCCAAGTTAACAACACCTCATCCATTAGGGCTAAAGCGGGTAGTACTATGGCCACATTAAATACTAGCCTTGCGTAAGATTTCAAGTCACCGTGAACAATGAAGAATGGGTCGATACAAAAGTGGCTAGGATCATGAAAAAAGATGAATTATAAGTCTAACACTAGGTGATGAGTGGTAAATATATCACTATTTCCTACTCATTTGACCTAATATTTTGTATAGTGTCTTCATTTTTGTGAATATTTTGATGTGTTTTGTAGAAAAATAAAGTTTTCAGGACACTCTGGAAGTGATTTGGGCTAAAACAGTGAAAATTAGACGAAAAGGGAAAAATGGTCATTTCGCGCGTCGCGACGCGCAAGCCTTTGGCGTCGCGACGCCTAACGTGTGCCGAACAGTGCTAACGTGCACCGGGTCCCCGTGTCAGAATCTGAGAAAAGTTTGACCTAGCTAACGTGGGTCGTGCCACGTGTCACCATCACAACTGATCTGCTAACGTGCGCCGTGCCACGTGTCATCATCCTACGGTGCCGACAGTCACCATCGCCACGTGTCGCCACGTCAGCATCAATTATTGGCTCTCTTATCCACAATCGACTCGTGGCAGATAAGAATCTGAGCCGACCAATCAGAAGCCGCCATGTGTCACAATAATTGAGCTCTCAGCCGCCTTGCCACGTGTCGCCTTATCTCCTTATCCAGAATCGCCACATGTCAAGCTCTCAGCATGCCACGTCAAAAGAAGTTGGCGTCGCGACGCCAAAGGCCTTGGCATCGCGATGCCTAGAGCCTACCGAGGCCTATAAATTCAGCTCGATGTTTCAGTTTCAAATATACCATTCTCTCTTAATTCTATGATGTAAATAAGGAGTTTTCTATCTAGTTTCTTTTAGTTTTTAGTTTTGTATTTAATTTTAATTACGTTATGTAATAATAGTAATTTACTTTCTTACTTTTTACAATTTTTACTATTCACTATGAGGAGGTAACTTCCCCAGTTAGGGTGAAAGGTAATTCTTTTTACTGTTACTATTTAGATTAATCTCCCTTAAAAATAATATATTCAATATTTAAAATATTGACTTAAAAATGATACCGCCATATTGGTCGGTTGGTAAATCATTTTAATCTGGTTTAAACCTGACTAATCAAGGATACCGCCAGATTGGTTGGTTGGTAATTAAATTTTCTTACTGCATATATGGCAGGTTTATTTTGGTTCCGCCTTTATGGCTGGTTTTGACTTAATCAGGTTACCGCCTATATGGCTGGTTGGTAAAATAATCACAAGTTAATATATTATATTATGGGAGATATCTAATAGTAAATAGTAAAGTTGATCCTTTTACCTTAGCATTTTATTTATTTTACTTTTCAGCTTTTTCTTTATGTCTTTTACTTTTCAGCATTTTACTTTATATCTTTTACTTTTAAGTTTTTACTAGTCGTAGTTATGTGTTAGTTATCTGGGATTGTGATGAATTCTAATATCACCGGTTTATAAGGGTTTATTTTATAGTTTTGGTAATTTAAAGGTTTACTTATTAAGTCTTAAGCTTAATGCTTCTTGTTGTATGATCACCAATAAGATTGATGTTGTAAATCTAAAATGAACTAGACATAGGGATTTTAGGTTTCAGCCTTAGACTTAATAGCCCACGACCTTCCTTGAGGATAGATAACCCTTTAATAGATTTCCTTACAGGATAGACATATACTTGTCGGGCAGGGGTAGTCATAATTGGAACTTAAACTTAATGAATCCATAATTTCGTTGACATAGACATATGGTTCAATTGGGTTAAATTGGGTATTTGCGTCTGACCATCGACAAAGGCTTTCGCATAATTTAGTGTTCCAGGTTAGTAAACCGATTTATTACACAAACATAAAATAAACACTTCATCTTTTAAAAGATATTAGAAGGATTCACAACCCTAGATCTTTGTGTCTTTTTTTATTTTCCTTAGTATTTTTTTTTGTCTTTTTATTTATTTATTTATTTAGCAAATCTACAATTAACCAAATCAATCAATCAATCATTCTCTTCTCCCTCAATTAGATATTTGTAAATAAATAGATTCAATAATTAATAACAACAGTAGGAATTAAGTCCTCGTGGGATCGATATTTTTATACTACTTGAACGATACGTGCGCTTGCGTTATACGTGTGTGTTTACGCCGGTCAAGTTTTTGGCGCCGTTGCCGGGGACTTATTTTTCTTGAGTTATTAATATTGAAGCTATCTAATTTACTTGTATCTAATTTTCTTTATTTTTATCTGTATTTTTTATTTCTTTCTTTTGTTTTCAGGTGATTAAAAAAATGGAACATTATTGGGAGAATGAAAGATTACGAGCTTTATTAGAAGAATATACACCCCAAATTTGGGAGCAACAGTCCGGTTTTCTGAGGCCTGTTGTCCAGCCCAACAACTATCACTGGATGCCAGAACCAAGCAATACCATATTTGCTCAACATGACGCAATGGGGAGATATGACATATGTAATGGTAACCACCCGATAGATCATTGTGAGTACAACTACAATCCAGGGTGGCAGAGCTATCAAAATCCTTCATGGTATGAAGAACCATCATACTTTCCATCTTATCCACCATCCATCTACGATCTTCACCAAGAACCAGAACCATCAGAGGAAGATCAATTGATTCACATGCTCAAAGATTGGTTCGATGAACGGGAAACTCAATTTGATGCAAAAATTCAGAGTCAAGCGGTTGTCTATACAGAGGATGACAGATCAAGTTAGACAATTAACATATAACCTGAATCACATATCACACGGAGCAAATTCAAATAATACTGAAGAAGCCTTCGATTATCCTAAGATTCATCATGACATCATAATAGAGGATGAGGATGACCAGTATCAAGAATCAGAGGTATTAGTTCAGGAGCCTGAACCAACAAAGTCTCAATTTGATTTTTATTATTCTGGCTCTGACGAGGATAAAGAAGCTGAGCTATTTGTACCAACTGCACCAATAAAGGAGGATGAAACTTTCTTTCCTCCAAATGAAGATCTTGGAGCTTCTATTGCACAAATGTTTGAAGAAAATCTACTTGAGCCAATCATTTCACTCAGATCAGAGGATGAAGACCTAAAACAGACATAACTTTACATCCTCAGATTGACACTTATGGAGCATGCATTTCACAGATGATGGATGAAGAATTGAATACGGAAATTTTAAAATACATTTGTGAAGAAAAGGTGGAGCAAGAAGCAGAGCAAATGGTGGAGAAAATGTCTGAACTTATTGAGAATCCAATGCATTCAGGCGAAACATCACTATTTTGGGGAGTACAAATCAAAGATATCACCCAGAAGCTTGACATAATGGAACTCCCATTCCAAGTCAAGCACCATACAAGACCTCCTGATTTTCTTTCTTTTCAGGAACCACGAGCTACAAAGGTTAAAAAGGTCGCAGAAGCACTGAATGGGACAAAAGTCTTTTTGCCTTTTTACCGTTGGAAGAGACCCTTCAAAAGCAACGCTTATTGGGTTTTTGTTTTTAATCGGACATCCAAAACGACGTTGAAACCTTCTTGACAGATGGATTTCAGTCACGTCTGGCTGAAGACAAAAAATTTAGCGCTAGCAGGGAGGCAACCCATGCAATTTGTTGTAATTTTTGTTTTTATATTTTATGTATACATGTTGTAGAATTTTTAATTTTGTGTGTTATTTTTGTAGGGAAAAGCTCAACCAAAGAATAAGACAGAAGGAATGGTGTTTAGCAAAGATAAGAGATAATTCATTAGCGATGGCTGAGTAGACAATGGATTCTTGAGACGCATCCTAATGAATTTATACTAAGCGAATGGCGTATTGCGTACACAATTCTCTTGCCTTAATTATTGCTTTGATTTGCTTTTCTGTTGAATTATCTTTATTTTCATAGACAGGATCCAGACTTTTTGACCTTTCACGATTTCTTTTGTTGTTTAGCTAACAATCATCCTTTGGAAGATACTAGTGCTATTATTACTCATCTTTTTTCAGGTACTATAAAATCAGCCCGTCATTGCACTTTTGAAGGCATCCAGAGTTGAGAAAGAAATACATAAAAAAATGGAAGCCACTTCAAGAAGACGAGTTGAAAACATCTGTGTGTTTTGCGGTACTAGTGTTGGTACTAAGCCACAATACGTAGAAGCAGCACAGGAATTGGGTTGAGTCTTAGCTGCAAAGAATATGCACTTAGTATATGGCGGAGGCAATCTTGGACTAATGGGGATCGTTTCAAAGGCCGTACAGGAATGAGGCAGTCATGTTTTGGGAATCATCCCAAAACCCTTGGCAGAGGCAAATCTTATTGGATCATCAAACGGAGATGAACTGATCGTGCCAGGTATGTCTAAATGATTCGTAGAAATGATTAACCATGCCGATGCTTTTATTGCTTTGCTAGGTGGCTTGGGTACATTGGAGGAAATTTTTATAGTGTTATCTTGGGCGAACCTGAACATACACTAGAAACCGCTTGGACTGTACAATGTTGATGGATTTATGATTTTCTTTGTGTGTTCTTGATGATGCTCGGAGAAATGGGTTCGTGTCAAAACCTATGAAAGAAATCCTCTTCACTGCCAGATCTGCTCCGGATCTAATAGACCAACTCTTAGCCTATGAACCACAAGTTGAACCCTATCCTTTCAAAGATAAATGGGCCCGAGGACTATCGTAACCTTCAATATCACATATGAATAATTCATTCATATTTCACCTAAATATATTTATTTGATATCAAATAACAACATAAAAAAAATAAAAAAAACTAAGAAACACCACGAAAGTTTTACGAAAATGTTATTCTGTAAAATAGCATAAAACGCGTTTTTCTCTGAACTGACCAACAAATACATACGGGGGCTGCCCAGGTCAGCCCCAATAGTACTTGGGCAGTTCATGGGCTGCCTGAACAGTGACCAACTCACTGTTTGGACAGTCGTCACCCGTCAAGCCCGAAACTCACCCGGTAACACCATTACGAAACGTTATAAGAGTGATCATAACACTCTAGAATGGAAACAAGTCATCAAATGATAAAATTGAACCAATATTACAGTAATATTATTCGATCTAACTTCACACATGCGTCTATCCTCCAATACATCCTTCAAATAAAAAAAACCATAAAATCCAAGAAAGAAATAAACCTAGAACTATTCTAGATACACTAGATCAAGAAACAAACTTTCTAATCTTATGAATATTGAAGATTACCTTAAGCTTCTCTAATCTCCTAATTCTCTAAGCTTCTTCTTGATTTCATCATTTTCTCTCAATTTTCTGCAAGAAAGATTTTGGGAGCTTTCATGGAGATGTGTTTCAGCCAAGGGAAGCTTATGAAAGAGAAAACAAAATTTTTCACTTTAAATACTAGGGTTAGCCGAAATATTGGGGCAATTTAGTCATTTTATAATTTATTTAATCTAATTAAATATCAAGCTTTAAGTTCCTTGTTCAATTTGATAACTACAAGCTTAAAAGTCATGTCACTTGTTACCTTAAAATAATTAAACATGTTTACAAATAATTATTACAAATGAATATTATTTAATCTAATTAAACATTAAGTTTAAAGTAGACAAAATCAAATTGAATAGTTCAACCTTAAAGTTTTATATTATTAGTAACCAATAATAATTAAACATATTAAATAACAATTATGTAATATAGATATTATTTAATTATCTAAATATTTTACATTTAAATATCTAAATAATTAATTAATATAATTATTAATATATATGTATTTTTATTTACACTAAATATTAAATACATATATTAATGACATGTGTCAAAATCTCATTTGACAAATAATTAATATTAACCAAATCAAATTTATATCAAATATAAATACATATTAATTATTAATTGACAAAAAAAAGCCCATATGCATGTATTTTCGTTTAACTGTTAAACGATTCGAATTAACTTATTTAATCTGATAAAGTATTATGAATAATCTGTATTATTCATAACGTGTTGCACAAGTGCTCAACGAAATACACTTCATATTGTGGGACTCTCTAAGTTTAGGTTTATCCGTCACGAAATCAAATTTGGTGTTCATAATTTATCCACTCATAAATTATGAAGACCATGGATAATCTTACTAAACTATGCAAGTCGAGATCATTGCATATGTATAATCCATCTGTCACATGCTATCCATATTATACTGGAGATATAGATAAGAACGTCAAATTTCTAAGGTTAATATAGTCGACTTTCAAATATACGATCTCTAAATAACACTCGAAACTCGCTTCCGAAGTATACCATGGTCATGGATTTACTAGATCGAAAATACATAGATGATATTTATGCTTTGTATACAGGACTGACGGATTCTATCTGATACTCATATGATATCATGAGCGTGGGTCCACACCCAACGTACAGGCGAAGGTCTGATCTATATAGATTGGTGACGTGACTACCATCAAAGTGTGAAGGATGTCTCATATTTCCACAATGGTATCTCATGTCGAAGGACCACAATGCTACTCGACTAAAAAATATTCCTATTGATGTTGGTGTACCATATATTAGGAAATCTTCGGTTAGATGTTCGGTTTTTATCAAATAAATACCTACTTGTCTATACCAGTCTCATGAGACTCATGGTTCATTGGGATAAACTATCGGACCAAGTCTTGATATACAACATGTACTGGTCTCAACGGATTTTACTAACTAACCCGTGTTAGTAAGTCTTGACCAGGAACTTTATTTGAGAATATACAACTTATAGTGACACTTTTCAATGTCAATTACAAACTACATTGTAATTGTGCACTACGTTGTAAATTCTAGAGTCTTTGTCTAATATATACATATCACTAAATCAGATTTAGTTTTAATCTAATCGTTATTAGATCGAATACATATATAAAAACAAGAGGTGTAACCATAAATAAGTAATATTATGGAAAATGTATTGTTCGTATTTTTGAATTGGACAGATCTTGATTGAATATCTGAGCCCTCAATTAGGTTTCCGAACACCTACAACAGTAGAAATTTTTGGAATGCCTTTAGATCGAAAAAGTTTTGGTTTTTGAATGCCTACAACAGAAAAATATTTAGAGCAAATAGAGGTTTTGGAACGATTTAGAAAAGAAAGGAATTTTAGAAAATGACTGTCCTAAAAGATTAAATAGGTCAACGAAATTGGAACACCAACGCGTTTTGAACACCAATAGATTTGGAACACTAACAGGTTTGGAATACCATTAGGATTAGACTACTAAAGGGCTTGGAACGCCAACAACTTTGGAAAAAAATATTGGAGATGGGCTTGGAACGTCAATGGATTTGGAACACTAGAGAATTTGGAATAGTGATAAAATTGGAATTAGAATTGGAAATGGCTTTGAAACGCCAATGAGATTGGAACACTATCGAAATTAGAAAACCAAATGATTCTGAAAGTCAATAATGGGATTTGGCACACTAATGGAGAAAAATCTATGAATGAATACAAACTTCGAGAATGAAGAAAACTTCGAGAATGGAAGCAGACTTCAAGAATAAAGATAACTCTGAAAATGAAGAATAAATTTTGAGAAATAAGATAAATTCGAGAATTGGGTATAGACTTCAGGAATGAGGTTAAAGCATCATGGAAAACTTCGAGAATATGGTACAAACTTTAAGAATAAGATTGAAGCGTCACAAATAACTCCGGGAATATAGTAAAAATACCAAATAACAAACAAGCAAACTACAACACAAAAAGGTAAGTCCAGCGACTCCAGTCGAGCCAGGTAAGTAAAAATGCATGCATGACTCTGATAGACTTGTCACTGTCACACACTACACAAGCTTACCAAAATGGGGATGACTGTAGGCATTGTATTTTTACAGGGCCCGAAGATGAGTCTCTTGTTGGGGCACTATATGAAAGTTAAGAAGGTTGTAAGATCTAATACTAGAGAGAAACCATATACATCTGGACGGATATAAACCCCTAAGTCTGGCCTGACATAACCATCACCTCCGACCGGATTCCCCTCCACATCCAGCTGACATGCGCTGCATTTTTAGTTTTGCAGAAGAACTCTTTCTCTTTCCCTCTTAGCCAATTTTCATAAACCTAGATCCTTTCCCTCTTAAAACATTTTCGAATTATCCTCATTTCCATATTAACACCTTACATAACTATTAATTGCCTTATTAGTAATTTCCTCCTTAAAGAAGATTGTTTCCTTCTAAAACTAAGAAACCGTCACTATAAAAGAAAAACTTCACACAAACAAATGAGAATTTTTCTCGATCCGAATTTGAAGTTTTTAAGCTTATCCTCTGTAAAAAAACAAAAAAACAAAAAAAAAACAATTGAAACACAGGCACTTAATAGACAAACAAATATCCAAAACCCTCTAAGTCACTCTCTAGTAAATTAAGCCAAGAACCAGCCGAAACTATTAGACGAGTTCTCAGAGTCGAGATACATCTAAGGTAAGATCTGAGGGTCCTTATCACTTAATTCCATATTTATTATTTTGACACAGTATCTCTGGCCGGACGTACTGCAAGTCTGGTCGGATATACATAAGTGATAAATTAACTTCGGCCGTATATAAGGCTACATCTGGCAGAACGCTTTTCCATAGTATATAGGATGAAAACCTCAACGTAAATTTCATAGCCAAATCTGAATGGACAGTACTACGGTCTGTACTTGGGATACAACTCCACTTACCAAGAAAGAATAATCATTCAATTTATTTTGGCTTATTTGTCCTTTTCTTATTTTCATAGTATTTTGCATGAGTTCTCTCGTTAATTTTTACTTTAATCTTCAAATTATTATGATTATGTGATTCTGTATTACACTGCACATCCGGCTAGATTTCCCATTAAATCTGGTCAGATATACACCTTAACTTAAAATTCGGCCAGACACTATCCATGTACAGCCAATCGAAGCTAATATCATTGTTTGGTGTATTATTGTGGTATTACTCTCTGGATATGGTTTTTATTTAATCGTTATTATTTTTATGTTTTGTGTGCTTTCCAATTACATGGTGTGCTTTTGCATTAAAAGATATGGTGATATCTCTCTTCAAACCTTGATATTATACTGGCATAAGAAATGGATTGTTTCGAACCCAAACGGGTTTAAGATCGACCTTGCAGGGGTGTAGTGTGGCCTTAAATCATTCTGAGTGTCTTATACTGGGTGACGACTCCTTCATTCTCGAAATTAGTCCCATATAGGCTAATTGTACTCTCTACGAGCTACGAGCTCAACAGCGTTGTAGTCGCCGATGTTTGAGGCATAGCGGGAAATCCTACTTTGCTCGTATAGGTATATTTCTATCATGTAGGGAAATTTATTCAAACGAAGTAGATCATGCGCTATTATTCTCACGGCTAACTGTAGGACACAAAAATCGGCGACGCTGTTCCAAGCTCGCGGCCTGGTTGGGAGTACGGAGTAGCCCGCGGGGGACTAAATCGGAGAAATAAAATAGAGTCACCACCCGGTGTGAACCAGGAAAATGATTTAAGGCCGCACTCACCCCTCGCAAGGGAAGACCTCAAACCGTTGGGTTCAGAATGGTCCCTTACTTATGCCACTTGTAATGAATGGATTTATACGATAATATAACCGAGTCCACGCAAAATATATATTCAAGAATAACCTATATCTAGTTCGTATTCATAAAAAGAAATCTTATATCTAAGTTTGCATGATTTGAAAGTAAGTCATCATAAAAGCAAGCACGCAAGTACATAAATGCATCAAATCAATAGACATGACAATATAAATAAATAACAACTTAAACATAAACGCAAATTAAATTCATAATGCGAAAGCAAATAACTAAATCATGTGTAAAGAAATAACATACTAATGACTAAATCATGCTTAAAAATAAATAACATATTAACGACTAAATCATGATCAAACACAAAGTGGATGAAATGAAATATGTGTGTCTCTCAAGCGGTACGTGGCGTTGTATCTCGAGTGCAGACCGCACTAGCGTCCATTCGGATTCGGCTATGGAATTTACATCCGGGTTTCCATCCGATAAACCGCAAGAGAGAACATATATTCCGTTCATCCGAAGATCACATCATACACCAATCCACAATACTCATGCAAAGTAAAGTAAAAAAATAAATAAAAATAGAGGAGAATAAATAAAAAGGTACCCTCAGGTCTAACCTCTTAAGTCGTCTCTTGAAAGTGCGTTTCACGGTTGTCGGAAGGGTTGATGCTCTGCAACATTTCCGATTTACTGGTTCATTGTTTTCCTTCGTTGCCTCACTGTTTTGGGTTGCTATTTGCTCACTGTTTTGGGGTTATTTATTCACGATTTTGGACAGTTTGTTGGCTCGGTTTGTGGCTTTTTTTCTGTCGGTGAAGGGCTTAGTTTTGTTATGGTGTGCTCATGGCCTTGGGGTGTTGAAGGGTTATTGGTTTGAAGGTTGTTTGTCTGGTTCTTTGTGCTTTGTCGGTGGGCCTGGATTTTATTGTTGTTTGTTCGAGTGATATGTGAGGTTGCTTTGTATGTTTAGGTTTTTCGGTCAGAGAGGCAATTTTTGTTGCTTTGCTGAGTGGCTAGTTTGTGGCTTGA
This sequence comes from Zanthoxylum bungeanum, assembly GCA_019454045.1. NCBI lineage: Eukaryota > Viridiplantae > Streptophyta > Magnoliopsida > Sapindales > Rutaceae > Zanthoxylum > Zanthoxylum bungeanum. The sequence continues at coordinate 64,236 of SKCR01040088.1, forward strand.
TGAGAGTGGATGATTTGTCGGTTAGGTTTTGTTTGTTTGCAATGGCCAAGTGCATGAGGGTGTTAACAGCTGAGTGTCTTTCACGTGGTGAGCTGTGTGTGTGTTCAAGGTGTTGGTGTTTGCTAAGGTCCCAAGATCATTAAACAAGCATGAAACATGTGTGAATACAAATCAACGAAGTTACGGAATACTTACATCGATTGGTTGAGCGACGCGGAGACGAACAAAAATTGATTTTCTGCTCACCGGTTGGTCACGGCAGTGACTGTTTCTGCAGTACCCATTTTCAGCCATATGTCTCCAAGTTTTGAGCTCCAAGCTTCGTCATACAATTCTCGGCTCATGGGTGGACTTTCCTATCACCTTCGCATGTCTCTCAGAGTGCTAGATCTTGAGATTTTTGCCACAAAAATTGCCACTCTTGCTTCCCTAGCTCGCGGTTTCTTCCCAATAAAAACTAGTGAAGAATTCGGTCCAAGACCATGAAGGAGAGATGAAGGAGTTTTGGCTCCAAAAAGAAAAGAGAGAGATGGAAATGTGTTGTCTAATTTTGGTAATTAATTTCCAAAACATATACCAAAATTTTGCTTTAAAAAGTCAAACAATCAAAGCCTTAAATGCCAACCACCAACATCAATCAATCAATCCATCAATAAATCAAATCAAGTGACAAGTTGTCACATCACTCAAAGTGACTAATGATTTGACGCTTGATGCGGCTAGCGATTTGACGCTTGATTTCACTTGCGTGCCGCACTCGAATTCGAAATGCGAATGCCCTCGCAAATAATCTCGGGCTCGGGTTCGCTAATTCCAAATTAACGAATTTTCCGTTGGGTCGTAATTAAATGATTATGCCTAGCGAAATCACTATTCACATCGCTAACGAATTAATTCTAAATTAATTCGTTCGCCTGAATTAAAATCTAATTTTAATTCCGCGTCGAAATCCAATTTCGTTTAATATATCGAATATATTAATTTAATCGATTAATTCCAAATTAATCGTTATCTCTCTTTAATGGATATTTTATCCCATATAAAATATCTCCGCACTTAATCCCATATTAATTTTCTCTCTCTTCTAATTAATCCCAGATTAATTTAGAGTGCGAGTCATACATCATCGATGAATCTTCGGGAAGCGACCCATGAGATCTCCGGATATGTTGGCAGTAAATTCGGTTGTCGGACTATCCGAACACGTAAGTACCTAGTACTACGTTTATACCGATTTACAAGACAATGTTGGTTTCTAGCAAAGTGACATGCCTACCCAATTCTCCAGAAATATCCTTACGGGAATAAAAGATCTATATCAGGCGTAGTATACGTAGTATTGCGTATGTCGATCCAGTATCAGATGATCACGTGCTAGGCCTGGGGCTGGAATTATGTCTGCCCCGTACGAAACACATGTCGGATGTCTGGTAACTAGTCTCTATAATCGGATAAACATGACCTTTTCATTTTATCCCGATGACTGCAGTACTTAAGAGTACTAGTACCATATCCTACGTGACCATCATCTCCATATGACTAGAGTGACACTTCCGTCTTGACATCACACCCATCACACTACGATTCTAAATATACCCAGCATAGGCGTACACAGAACCTGTTAAAGCCCTGGACGACCGCAACCAAAGTATATTGATTGTCGCAAGTATTAGGGGTGCAAGTCTCAGGTTAAGACCAAATACACCTACCCTGATTTCGGACTTCCATAGACACATAGTCATACTACCAATGGAATTCTGAGGGGGTCTATCCAGAGCAAAGCTGTTTCCCGTACCATCGGTAGAACACAACCTCCTATTACACTTGCATGAGTATCATAGACCCAAATATATGAGAATTATGACGTTGTGCCCTCACAACACGCACAAGTGTAATACTAGTCTTTTACTTATTTATCGATGTCCAATCTCGATAATACTCTGACTATAGATATTTAATGATTTATCTTTCGTGGATTGATATTATCTTATATCATTCTTAATCTAGGAACAAATCATAAGGACCTCATATCATTTATACATCTAGGTGATCTAATCACAAATGATAAGAGTGCAATCTCCTTTGTCACATAGTTTATTTGTACAACAACACCATAATCTGTACAAATAGTGATGCTATGGGTCATAATTGTCCAACACAAGGAAGAGACCGAAAGTTGTGTGGGGCTTGCATATGTGTTGAGAATATGTTGTGCATGGTCTGCCGAGAGGAGGGTGTGCGCTATCTGAAGGATGGACGTGAGTTGTGAGCTGCTACGATTTGCAAGGGACGTGAGGATGCTAGCTAGGGTTTCGTGGCTTTGTGGATTATGGGTTTATGGGCTGTTGAAGGCTTGTTTGTTGTGCGTTAGTGGAGGTTGTTTTTGAGTTTTACGTGAGATGATGGATGTGTAGTTGTTTGTAGCGTTGAATGTTATTTTGGTTCGTGAGTGTCTAGGGTAGTTTTGTGGGATTTTTTGTGAGTAAGATAAATGAGCTAGGGTCCCTAAGGTTGGGTTTATGCTTCTTTTTATAGGCAAGGGTTGTGGGTTATCCTTGTATGAATAGGGAAAGGATTTTGTAATTATGGGGGTATCTTCTTAATTAGTATGTGATAAGGAAAAATCTATTGAATTATGGATGTTATTTGATTTCTTCTCTTTTGATTAGGGATATGATTTAATTGAATTAGGAAGGTATTTGATGAGATTTGATTTGATTTTATTTAATTAGGGAAGGTGATTTGATTTATTTTTAACATTGTTTAATGTGTGATTTTGTTATTTTGGACATGTTTGGGCGTGATTTAGGTGATTTGGGTTTGGTTTGGTGGGCTTGGTGGGCTTGGTGTGTGGTATGGTTATGTATGGGCTTGGTGTGTGACTTGCAGGGGTTTTGGGCTAAGGATGTGTTTTAAAACAGAGGTCGAACAAGCAAACCCGAAGCTAAGCAAACGAATTTAGTCCAACAGGACATGGATTTCTGACTTTTCCCTTCCGACGTCCGTTTCCCGCGACTTCCAAAACTTAAAGAGGAGTGTCTCCTTATGAGACTCATCACAGGGACTTGTATACAAAAATGTAGTGCCTACAGTCACCCCCATTTTGATGGGACTTATGCAGTGTGTAACAGTGACAATCCTATCAAAGTTATGCAATTCAATTTTACTTACCTGGCTAGCTAGCTGCCACCTGACTTGCCTGCTGCTTTGAACTGAGTTGATGATGATGCAGTGGGCCCTCGACCTTGGGACGCATCCCAGAACTGCAACTGATGTGTGTGGGCCCTCAACCCTGGGACACATCTTAAAAGTGATGATGTAGTGGATCATCGACCCTAGGACGCATCCCAGAACTACAACTGATGATGCAGTGGGCCCTCGACCCTATGACACATCCCGGAACTACAAATGATTATGTAGTGGGTCATCGACCCTAGGACGCATCCCAAAACTGATGATGTAGTGGGCCCTCGACCCTCAAACTGATACTGATGTGGGCCTCGCCCCCAAACCGATGCTGATGTGGGTCTCGCCCCCAAACCGATACTGATGTGGGCCTCGCCCCTAAACTGATACTGATGTGGGCCCCGCCCTCAAACCGATACTGATGTGGGCCTCGCCCCCAAACTGATTCTGATGTAGGCCTAGCCCCCAAACTGATACTAATGTGGGCCTCGCCCCCAAATTGATACTGATGATACTAATGTGGGCCTCACCCTCAAACTGATGCTGAAGTGGGCCTCGCCCATGGGATTCATTCCCGGATTCATTCAAAAACTCTGACGATGTGGGCCTCGACCCTGGGATTCATTCCCGGATTCATTCCAAAACTCTGACGATGTGGGGCTCGACCCATGGATTCATTCCCGGATTCATTCCAAAACTCTGACGATGTGGGCCTCGACCCTGTGATTCATTCCTGAAACTGATGATGCTATGTTGCTGTTTCTGGTTGGCTTACATTTGCCGCTTTCTCCTTTTCTTTAAAACATGTGAACAAAAACAAGACAAAGATTGAATGTATATGACGTGTATGCATGCATACATGAATGTATTTCCTATTCCGATGGGTTAGGTCTTCCTTGTGCTCTTCGGTGCTTCTTGCCTACAAAAGTCTTTGGTCGCCCCCTAAGTCTGCTTACAATTTTCTTTTGCCAGTTCTCTTCTGGTTATTGGTTGGTTCTCTTCTGTCTCATGGCTCAAGATCTCGTTGTTTCCCTTATTTGTGGTGTGGTAGAGTGGTCGCCCCCAGTCTTGATTTAGCTTTATGCTCTTCGCTGCTTGTAATAGGTCAAGGTGAACCACGTGATGTGGCATTCCATATCATCATATTATATCACATTCTACGAAATAGTCCTAATAGTTACGCATATTATTGCCCTCAAAGAATGCTCAGTAATGAAACCAGAGAACCTTCAAAACATTCAACGCAACTCAAATCCAAGTCTTTGAATAAATGATCTAAGCCAGACTCAAAGTGTGTGTGCGCACAAAGGTTTCTTTGCAGATTCATCCCCAAGTGAGCCAACTCAATGATTTCGTCAAAAAATTGGGATCGATGGGTTAAACCAACCTAGATGTTTCAATTATGCCTGCAGTTGCTTTTCTGTGCTCAATGTGGTATGGTTTTCTTTCTCTTTTGTCTATTTCTTTTTTCTTTTCATTTTGAACTTCTTTTTTCTTTTCTTTTCTTTTTCTCTTTTTTTTTTATTTCTTTTTTTTTTCAACACACCTACCCTTTATGGTAGCATTTCTCCTCATGGTGGTCCTAATACTCGCCCATGGGTAGCTTCACGCTTATCGGTTATAGGTGGTTCAATTCTTTTCTTTAGAGACTTTTCTTTCATTTTCAACCATACCACACATCATAACATAATCAAATCAAGATAGACATCTAAAAAAACGGTCATTCACCGACCTCCAATTTCTTCAACTAGTCACCTTGCCAACTACTCAGGTTTTCACCGCTAAGAACCTATAGTGAAGTGCTTATGAGTCTAACATAGATCAATCACTCAAAGTATCAGATAAAAGCACATCAAGAGTTTATCGTTTCTAAGATTTCACCCTAAAGCAAACGATTTCATCATTGGACTTATGTCTAACTATTAGGGACTAAGAACAACACTTTTTTTCTTTTTTTTTCTTTTTTTTTTTTTTCTTTTTTTCTTTTTCTCTTTTTTTTTTGTTTTTTGTTTTTTTTATCTGAAGGCCCCCATGGTCTTTTTATTTTTGCCGTAATTTTTTTCTATTTCTCGACTTCCTTTTCCCCGATATCCATGTTTGCTAAACTCTTTTTGACAAATCTTTCTTTCTTCTCTAACCCAACGGATATCTATGATGGCTTTTAAGACACATGGTTAACATGATGCGTGTATGCATGAGATGCATGAGATGCGTGCGATGTACGAGATATAATATGCATGTGGTTATCAAAAGCATAAAAGGGTAACTTCTATAAGTCATAGAACTATGGTTCACATGCAGGTTTGTAGGAGTATAGACAAAGGCTCCCGCTGGCGAAGGATTACCCACAACTAGGACTCCCCACTCAAGGGTTCGAGCGACCAAGTGAGCACACCTTTTTTATACCTTAAGGTACGTGCCAACGAGTTATGGTGTATGACTGACTGTCAAATGGATTTCCTATTGTAGATTCCCCAGAGGGATGGTGGAGCGAACTCTCTTAAATACCCAAACCTCTTAGGCTCTTATCGCCTTGGTGACAGGAATAAACAACAAGTCCTCCAAATTAGTCTGTCACAGTGAGCTACGGGTAAATGATTATCTAGGTGACTTCACAGCTTTTCCGTATAGAAAGGTAGTGAATGAAGGATGACACCAAACCATTACCAAGCTCTAATAATGCCTTTGATTAAACCCCTTCAACCTACGGTAGACACGGTTAACTAAAGCATAAATCACAAACATTACAAGACATTATCTCAGGGCCGATTCTATATCCCCAGTGGAGTCGCCAGTCTGTAGGACACAGAAATCGGAGACGTTGTTCCAGGCTCGTTGCCTGGTTGGGAGTACGGAGTAGCCCGCGGGGGAATAAACCGGAGAAATAAAATGGAGTCGCCACCCGGTGTGAACCGGGAAAATGATTTAAGGACGCACTCACCCCTCGCAAGGGAAGACCCCAAACCATTGGGTTCGGAATGGTCCCTTACTTATGCCACTTATAATGAATGGATTTATGCGATAATATAACCGAGTCCATGCAACATATATATTCAAGAATAACCTATATCTAGTTCGCATTCATAAAAAGAAGTCATATATCTAAGTTTGCATGATTTGAAAGCAAGTCATCATAACGGCAAGCACGCAAGTACATAAACTCATCAAATCAATAAACACGACAATATAAATAAATAACAACTTAAACATAAACGCAAATTAAATTTCTAATGCGAAATTAAATAACTAAATCATACGTAAAGAAATAACACACTAATGACTAAATCATGCTTAAAAATAAATAACATACTAACGACTAAATCGTGATCAAACACAAAGTGGATGAAACGAAATATGTGTGTCTCTCAAGCGGTACGTGGATTTGTATCCCGAGTGCAGACCGCACTACCGTCCATTCGGATTCGGATACGAAATTTACGTCCAGGTTTCCATCCGATATACCACAAGAGATAACACATATTCCGTTCATCCTAAGATCACATCATACACCAATCCACAATACTCATGCAAAGTAAAGTAAGAAAATAAATAAAAATAAAGGAGAATAAATAAAAAAGTGTCATCAGGTCTAACCTCTTAATTCGTCTTTTGGAAGTGCATTTCACGGTTGTCGGAAGGGTCGATGCTCCGCAACATTTCCGATTTACTGGTTCGTTGTTTTCCTTCGTTGCCTCACTGTTTTGGGTTGCTATTTTCTCACTGTTTTTTGGATTATTTATTCACGATTTTGGACAAATTGTTGGCTCGGTTTGTGGCTTTGTTTCTGTCAGTGAAGGGCTTAGTTTTGTTTTGGTGTGCTCACGACCTTGGGGTGTTGAAGGGTTATTGGTTTGAAGGTTGTTTGTCTGGTTCTTTGTGCTTTGTCGGTGGGCCAGGATTTTGTTGTTGTTTGTTCGAGTGATATGTGAGGTTGCTTTGTATGTTTAGGTTTGTCGGTCAGAGAGGCAGTTTTTGTTGCTTTTTTGAGTGGCTAGTTTGTGGCTTGGTGAGAGTGGATGATCTGTCGGTTAGGTTTTGTTTGTTTGCGATGGCCAAGTGCATGAAGGTGTTAACGGTTGAGTGTCTTTCATGTGGTGAGCCGTGTGTGTGTTCAAGGAAGAGATCGAAAGCTGTGCGGGGCTTGCGTATGTGTTGCAAATGTGCTGTGCATGGTCTGCCGAGAGGAGGGTGTGCGCTGTCTGAATGATGGACGTGAGTTGTGAGCTGCTACAATTTGCAAGGGACGTGAGGATGCTAGCTAGGGTTTCGTGGCTTTGTGGATTATGGGTTTATGGGGTCTTGAAGGCTTGTTTGTTGTGCGTTAGTGGAGGCTGTTTGTGAGTTTTACGTGAGATTAGGGCTGTGTGGTTTTTTTGTAGCGTTGAAGGTTATTTAGGTTCGTGAGTGTCTATGGTAGTTTTGTGGGATTTTTTGTGAGTAAGATAAATGAGCTAGGGTCCCTAAGGTTGGGTTTTTGCTTCTTTTTATAGGCAAGGTTTGTGGGTTATCCTTGTATGAATAGGGAAAGGATTTTGTAATTATGGGGGTATCTTCTTAATTAGTATGTGATAAGGAAAAATCTATTTAATTATGGATGTGATTTGATTTCTTCTCTTTTGATTAGGGATATGATTTAATTGAATTAGGAAGGTATTTGATGAGATTTGATTTGATTTTATTTAATTAGGGAAGGTGATTTGATTTATTTTTAACATGTGTTTAATGTGTGATTTTGTTATTTTGGACATGTTTGGGCGTGATTTAGGTGATTTGGGTTTGGTTTGGTTTGGTGGGCTTGGTGTGTGGTTTGGTGATGTATGGGCTTGGTGTGTAACTTGCGGGGGTTTTGGGGCTAAGGATGTGTTTTAAAACAGAGGTCCAATAAGCAAACCCGAAGCTAAGCAAACGAATTTAGTCCATCAGGACATGGATTTTTGACTTTTCCCTTCTAACTTCTATTTCCCGCGACTTCCAAAACTTAAAGAGGAGTGTCTCTTTATGAGACTCATCTTAGGGACTTATATGCAAAAATGCAGTGCATACACTAACCCAAATTCCTTATGTCGAGTTCCTAAGGATTTACCACGACTATTCTATTATTGGTCAGGCAAATAAAATATGCATCAAAACACAGAGAATAATAAATAATAACTAACAAATCCAAAAGACTAAAAAATATAAATTAATTATTAAATATGTATTTGGGATCCATTACAACCCTAAATTAATGATTTAACTACTCATGATCATCAATAAAAACATGCTAATCATTATACATACAAAACAAGAATTCATAAAAGATAAACTAGATAGAGAATGAAAGAAATAACTCTTGTTTTTAATCTTCGCCTTCAATCTCCAGCACCGGTTAAAACACTCTCTTTGTTTTGTTGTAGACGTTCTTCTTTGCTCTATGACTACGAAATTATGTTATAAGGCTTGATTGTAGGTTTTGTAATGAACTTATGCTTATATAAATGATCCATGGATCTTTTCTAATCAAAAATCAAATTTTGGACAAAGTGGGGAAAAATCCCCTATGTCGCGACACGTTCATGCGCACCGCGACTCTCACTCTTTCCATTTAGCGCGTTGCGACGCGTCTCCATGGGCATAGCAACGCGCCAAGATGAATTAATTTGCCCGAATGTTCTTCTTTTTCTCATCTCGACGTGCTATCCAATGTCGATACGCACTGATAACTCTGAAATTTAGCCTAATTTAGCTCCGTTTGTCATTTTATTACTCGTTACGTCCAATTTATTCTTTATATTATTTTAACTAGTAAAATACACCTGAAACACATCAAAATACTCATGAAACTCAAGATAACACACAAATATTAAGATAGAGGAGCATGAAATATATGTATATTATCCGCTCATCACCTACATTCCCATATCATCACATGAACAATCCTAGATCTAGGTGTCTTACCCTTATGGAATGAATCATAGCTATAGATAAACCACAAATAAAGTGTCTATGTTTATTTTCTCTCTACGAACTATTTTGAATTACTAATTTCATACTTAAATTCTCTTGTGTATAAACTCTTACATTAAGTCTGAAGGTATATTAGTAACCAATGGCACCACGATAATTTAAAATGCGAATTTAAAACCAAACGATTTGATAAATGAAAATCACATCGTTCATTTATTAAAGTAAATTCTGTTTACATATTACATTATACACTATGGCATATATCCCAACTAAAAATCATCATGGATCCAGGACCAAATGTGACAGGATCCCGCTCAAGGTTCGAGATTTCGGATTTTCTGTCAACCCTACTTGATAGCTTTATTGAGAGAGAGTAGTTTTAAAAGGTAAGGGGTTTTGTTTAGTTTTTAAACATCATGTGGGTTATCTATCTTTAGGGTTTCAAATCTCAGGCCAACCAAAAATGATGAATGTAAAAGCACTCGGCTAAGTTCCTACAACATATTAGAATAATTTTAAAGAATTGGAGGAAAAAACAAATAAAATACAAAAAGTTCAAGTGTATATATAATTATAGTAATGAAAATGAATATTAATCGATTAACTAAACTAACTTAATTTACAAGGGATTACTTGTGCATATTATAGATAAAAGTAAAATGACTGTTTAATTAATTTGCTTAATGAGAGCCAATGCGTTGCTAGTTAATTGAGAAACCCTTACAATACATCCTCTAATAGTTTCCTTAATTTTCCCATTAATGCCACTCCCTTCAAAATTGTCCATGCAAGTATCTTCATTTGTCAAAGCAGCACTCACCCAAGTTTGTATATTACTCATTGTGAACTCAAATTCTGGTCCTTTAAGATCCTTCATTGCTTGCAGAGATTGTTGCAACTCATCCACCGAGTCTCTCATGTTCTCCACACAATCTTTAACGGCACCGGCTTCTCTTGGTCGCAATTCCTGCCCTTTTGATAGCTTCAACACCATTGCTGTTGCAGATTTTACTTCATTTAGGCTTACAGAGAGAGCTGCATTGCCCATTTCCCTAGGGCTTGTTTGTATTGTGCTAGCATAAGATGAAAGTGTCTTGTAACACAAATCGGGATACAATGTTACCCCACATGAAGCTTTAATAAAATCATCATTGGACTTCATTTGCTGTTGTTGCATTAATCTTGCTGGCAAGCATGTTGTTTTAGTACAAAAGAATAATAGAGTGATAATAATATTGGCCAGGCTATAACAAGAGGGTAGCTTTGAGCATGTGAAAGATTCCATTATAATAATAGAAGTTCAGTTGATGTGAGATCTTATAAGGTTCATTCACCCTTTATATATGGGTAATGTACCCTACGTTTGAGGGTAAGTAATTGTGGGGTACAATTTCTTCAATTATTGGATTTGTATAAGAAGAATCTAGTAATTAGAGGTCAAATAAGAGATAGGGTAGGGGTGATCCAAAAACATTGAAAATGGATCGATTTAAAATGATCATGAATTTTAAATTGATGAAAAAATGGAAATGTTTATCTTTGCGAAAATAAAGGGTACAAGATTGTTAGCATCTTCGTGGTCCTATAATCATACATGCACACAGCATAGACAAAATTTTCTGATAGAACCATATCGAAGCTTAATTTAAATTATATAATCGAGAAAAAGAAATCCCATAGGCCATAACTTGTTCAGAATATGACATTATTTTAATTATTGAATTGTAATAAAAGAAGAAGAAGAAAGCCATAACTTATTCAGAATATGATATTATTGTAAGTATTGATTTGTGAAATAGAAAAACACCTTCGCCTTCCAATTGGTGCTAATCCGAAAAAGGAATAATTTCGTATCTTTTATTTCTATGTACTTTTTTGGTCTCTCTTCAAAATGCCAAAAACATTTTTCTCAAACTTGAAAGAATACATAGAAAAAAAATTTTGGTCTGAATCCTATGAGAAAAAGGCGTTGTATAATGTAAGTTAGGATATTGTGGAAAAACCAACAAATTATGGGGTTTAGGAGTTATGGACTTGGAGAAAAAAAAATATGGCCCTTTTATTCAAATTGTTGTGGAGATTCGCATCAGAAGAACAATCACATTGGAAGAGTTCAAGAGTATTATATGAGTTAAATATGGAGGCCATTCAGTTGACTGGTTTCCTCAAGCTTCTTCATTTAGATTGTCTAATATTTTGGCTAATATTGTATGGTTTCAGGACATCAATTTTGCTTCTGATCTATTGCAGCAGAATTTTAGTTTCTTTGTTGGTAGTGGTCACAGAGTCTATTTATGTCATTCAATTTAAACTTAAATTTCTAATTTAAGATTTTGATAATTTACATGCTCATAATATTGTTTATATTAGAACTGTAAATAATTAAAAAACTACTTAACTTCCTTTACTGTTAATGAAGTTTGAAACAATCATCGACTCGCTTCTCGTATAATTTTCAAAGTCATCCAAATGTTTAGCCTCTAACGATATCTACACAAAATAGAGAGTTAATGATTTTGGATTTCTCAAATTCAATATTATGCAGGTGCCTTCTCTTCAGTGCTAGCTTAAGAAAACGTACTTGTTTAAGGGTTTATGGTATTTTTGAGAATCTAAAGAATTTAAGTGAATTCTTTAATTAAAAAAAAAAAAACATATTTTCTTTATTTCTCACCAATTAACAACTCCCGTCAATTGGCAAGGCACAATAAGGGTATTTATAGCTTTTAGAGTTTGAGTTGTTTTGATCCCCATCAAATTAGAATGGTGAGGGATAGGATTTAATCCTATTAAATTATGAATCCTAATATATTCTAATTAATAAAAACAACTACTTTCCTCTTTATTAAATAAAATTAATTAAATAAAAAAATATCAATCCTAATTATATTAGGATACTACAAATATGAAATTATAATTTAATACAGATACTTTTATCCATTATTTCTGAAATTATGAATTTGCCCTAAAGTTTACAAACTTAACATTTAAGTCCTAAAACTTATTTCAACATAATTTATCATTAACTCTTCAATACTTTAAAGTGCATGACTCATTAGATTCTTTCTTATGTTGGCAATGGAGATAATTATAATCTTCATAACTCTATATAAATTTATCTAATTAATTTATCCTCAATTAACTCCTTAATTAAGAAACTAATTTCCATAGATCATAAGCAGCATATAGTAATGCATCATAACTGTAGGAACGAAACGGGGTTTATCGTTATGCCTATGATGCTCGGCGACCACGACACTGTTGGGCTCGCAGCCCGTAGAGAGTATGGAGTAGCCAGCGGGGGACTAAACCGGAGAATAAAGGAGTCGCCATCCAGTGTAAACTTGGAAAGATTTAAGGCCGCACTCACACCTCGCAAGGGAAGACCTCAAACCGTTGGGTTCGGAATGGTCCCTTACTTATGCCAGTATAATGGACGGGTTCACACAATAGTATAGCCAAGTCTTAATGCAATTCATATATATAAGCGAATAAAAATGTAATAACATACCCAAGCAAATAATAATCACAATAACACGATTCCAAAAGCATATTAAATTAAGAAGTATGAGATGCAATAACGAAAATCAATCAAAAGCGGGAAAAGCGTCAATAAATAAATAGTAAACAGAAGGGGGGTTAATCACGCATGTATGAATATTTCCCGAGTGGCACGTGGAGTTGTATCCCAGGTACAAACCGCACTACCGTCCATTCGGATTCGGCTACGGAATTTACGTATGGGTTTCCATCCGATATACCACAATGGATAATAACACACATAAACATTAATGCAATGTAAACAAAAAATAGGCATGAAATAATATAATAATACATATACTAGATAATCACCAACATGAACAAATAAAATAAAGACGAAATAATAAAATAACGATAAATAGATAAAAAAAAATTAATCGAAATAAATGCGAAATAATAAAATAACGATGAAAGCGAATAAAAAAATAAAAAATAAAAATAAAAAAAATGCCAAATATGAGATATGGTCGAGGATTTGGTTGTTTTTGATGTAGGACTTCGCATACCCGGCTGGATGTATTTCACGTCCAGACAGTCATGCAGCGTCCAGAACTATAAAAGAAATATGATAAGGGTGCCCTCAGGTCTTACCTTTTAAGATGATTTCTCGGAAGTGCGTTAGGCCGTCGCCGGAAGGATCGAAGCTGGTTCGCTATTCGCTGTTTCTGGTTCGCTGTTTCACTCACTGTTTAGTTGTTTTTTGCTTATTGTTTTGCTATTTTCTGGTTGCTGTTTTGTTATTTTTGGGCTGCTATTTTTGGTATTTTGGCTGCTATTTTGGTGTTGTTTGTTCGGTGATTTGGCTGTTGTTTTTCTAGTTGTTTTTGAGATTTTGATCTGTTATTTTTCTGGTTGTTTTGCGGTTTTGGGTTGCTGTTTTTCTAGTTGTTTTGCGGTTTTGGGGCTGCTGTTTTCACGGTTTAGGGGTTGTTTTTTTGGTGTTTTGGTTGGTTGTTCTGGTGGTGGTTTTTTTTCGGTGGTAGGGTTTTTGTGTGTTTGGTGGCTCACTAGTTTCGGTGAAGAAGAAGAAAGAATGGGAGCTTTACGCCTAGGGTTTTATTATTTTCTTGTATTTTTACCGTCCAAAAGCCCTCCTTTTGTCATGATTTGGTCCCTAATTTATAATGATTTGAAGGGATCTCCAAATAGGGAAACAAATCATATTGATTTGGGAGATATTTTCTTAAATTATTTTGGGAACACAATCTCACAAATTTGGTATGGCTTATTTTATGCACCAATGTGGGGTAGACAAAATCATTCTCTCCTACGCTACAGGGGTAAACCTTGGCTACATCAGTCCATTTTCTTCGGTAAAAGAAAAAGACCTATTATTTACAAAATTGACTAAGCTTATTTTGGGGATCGTGCCATTAGAAACGACGAATTGGGCCCTCGGTAATCTTGGTTGTTGCGGAGACGGTTTTGGAGATATCCAAAAGTATACAAATATGCCATAACAAGGCGTACCCTTCCTGGATGAAAGCTAGTGTGGATATCGGACTCATGTATCTGGCATATTTGGATCATGTTTGGACCTTCTAAGCCCATCAAGGTTTTCATACAAGTTGGCCCGTTATCATTTTAAAGTGTTCAATCAGATTATCACGAGGTGTAAACTTGTCCCAGATTAAAAGGCCTAACAGGTTTACACTTTTGCGATAAGGTGGCTAAATAACTTCAAATGGTAGGGGGCCCAAACACAAAATGGTCCATCATTATTTTGAAAACTTTTAGTTTAAGTGGCCCAACAAGTTCATATCTTATGACGAAAGGTCCAAATGGATCCAAATGATAGTAGGCCCAAACACAAGCATGTGGGGTAGCTTCTATAGGAAATATAACTATGGTTCGCATGTGGACTTAAAAAGGGTACTGATATGGGCTCTCATCGGTGAAGGGTTACCCACAACTAGGTCTCCCCACTCAAAGGTTTTAGCGACCAAGTGAGCGCGCCTTTTTTATACCCTAGGGTACGTGCCAACGAGTGATGGTTATCATCACATAACGATCCGCCGCCTTAAGTGAAAGTGACTTCACGATACATGACGCCATTAGGGTAAGAAAGGTATACAAAATATATGAGACTTGGGTAGCCAAAGCCAAAGCCGCGAACACTACAAGGCATTTTTTCGGGGCCGATTCTCTATCTCCAGTACAGTGACAACCCTATCAAAGTCATGCATGCATTTTTAGAATATAATGTGATGACTTTTGAAGAGCAGCTGCCTCCCTAGTTTAAGATGCTTGACTTGGCCAAGTTCAACGGAAACGGAGAGCCTAGGGTCCATCTCCGACAATATATTTCATTGATGAGTTCAGTGGGTTTGTCAAAGCGCCAGATGCAAAAGATATTTGGGATGTCACTGGAAGGGGCACCCGTAGTATGGTATCATGGCCTGAAGAGAAAGGTCAGGGATGACTAGAGGGCATTAGCAGACGCCTTTCTGAACCAATATGTCACGGACCTGGAGATAGACTTGTCACTCCGTGACCTAGAGAACACCAAGCATAAGCCAGAATAGACTTTCAAAGATTATATGGATCGCTGGAGAAGCTAGTTCTTGAAGATGCAGACACGGCCCTCAGAGAATGACCAGATTAAGATGATCATTAAAGAAACAAGCCCTCAATTTATAACAAGCTGAGGAGGATGACCTCCATGATTAGTGACTTTCGACAGTTGAGAGAAACTGTCATGGATATCGAGGAAGAAGAAGTCGAGAACATAAAGTTTTATGGCCAGAATAGAAAGACCATTGGGGGGCCTTCAAGGACCAAGCCCGCTCCTGCTAAGGTCACCGCCATCAGAAACAGGCGATTCTCCAATTTTAGTAGACCTTTGTCAAAGGTGTTTGAAAAAATGAAGAGGCATGGACTCCTTAAACCTTTAGAACCTAGACCACTTCCAAGCCTTGTGCCACCCCACCTCAACCTAAACCTATACTGACACTACCATCAGCAAAAGGCCATGAAACCGACAGCTACACCCGCCTTAGGCATGAGATCCAAGACCCCATTGACACCCATAAGATACCCGACCCAGAAAAAGAACAACCCAACACACACATAAATCATCTACCCAACTATCAGTCTGTTCCACCACATACCTACATGATCAACTCCGGCCTACCCGAAAGCTTTGTCCTCCAAACTCTCAACCATCAATCTTCTTGCATGGGGATATGGGATAGCAGCAGTGAAGATGAAATAGAGCAAGAGAGAGATTTCTGGGAAAACTTCTCAAGCAGTGACGAAGAGAAGGTAAAGGGGATGACTCGCAGTGCACGTTTTTACAGTGATGTAACAGAGAAAGGCAAAGAAGTGCTAACAGAAGGCCGAGAGGTGACAGAGAATACGGATAACACCGAAGGGGATACTGTGTTACGTCAATTGAAGAAGACACATGCATAAGTAAGCATATGGGATTTATTGTGCGCCTCTCAAGAGCACAGATGTGCCATGGTAGAAGCTCTAAGCAAGATAATGGTACCTGAAGATGCAAACACGATAATATTTGTAGGGTCGGTACAGAAAGAGGGTAGGCAGTTGATAACATTTTATAAAGAAGAACTCTCGATAGAGGGGAGGAATCACAACAAGACGCTATTCATAAAAGCGGAAGTAAGAGGCAATAAGACATCTTGTGTGATGGTGGACGATGGCTCATCTGTCAATGTGTGCCCTTTGAAGATTCTATCAAGGTTGGGTATACAGACAACAGATTTAAGCCCCTCCAGCATGACTATCAAAGCATATGACGATAGCAATCGGGGAGTCGAAGGTACATTTGTCACAGTAGTCAAAGTGAGCCCGATAGAAGACGAGGTTGAGTTCATAGTGCTTGATATCCCAGCTACATTTTCTTTTTTATTGGGAGGCTATGGTTTCATAAACTTGGGGGCGTGCCATCCACTTTGCACCAGGTTATTAAGTTCTCGCATGGAGGGGAAGTCGTCACCATCAAGGCAGAAGTAGATAATGTTGCGGCTGCTTTAGACATACAGCCTCTCACAAGGTTCCAAGTGGCGGCAAACTCTGAAGAATAGGTGGACCCTAAAGTGGCTAAAATCATGGAAAAGATGAAATATGAGCCGGGCACAGGTTTGAGTGCTAGAGGAGCACTACCAGATTTCAAGGGACGGACCACTAAGAGAGGATTGGGGTATGAATCCGATAGGAATGAATCGAAGACTAAGAAGAGAGGGATGAAGTTGATGGAATACTTTGTGAAAGCCACAGGGTATCAAGGAGAGCCTGAACCCGTAGAAGTCAAGGGGATTGTAGTACCAGGGTTCGAGATCTTTAAATATGTGATGGAAGTTGCAAAAGAGGAAGATAAATGGGAAGAAGAACTACTGCAGTTGGAGAATCTGACACTCGAAAAAAGCAAAAAGACAGAAGAAGACAAGGCTGCAGATGACGAGATGTTTATTTTCCTGTCTTATTTGATTGTAATCCTGCATTTATTAATAATAAAGACATTGATTTTGCTTACTTGTTCGAGTCTTTTCCTATTATTCTGCATCATAACATGCATGACATGAGCATATTTGACATTGATCCAACAAAGACAAATACATTTAATCTTGGTACATGTGAAAACCCCAATGAAATTTTAATTGCAAGTGAGGTAACCTCTGATGAGCGGAAAGAACTAGAGAGAATATTAATAAAATATGTAAAAGTATTCGCTTGGTCCTATGGAGACATGCCAGGGGTGGACAGAGGTATTGCCCAGCACACGATACCAACTTATCCGAATATGATACCAGAAAAATAGAAGCTCCGAAGAATGAGGCCATAATGGGCCGAAAAAGTTAGGGAAAAAGTCAAGAAACAAATAGATGTCGGGTTCTTAGAGGTGGTGAAGTACCCCGAGTGGTTAGCCAACATTGTGCCGATACCGAAGAAGGATGGATAGGTCAGAATGTGCGTGGATTAGAGAGACCTCAACAAAGCTTGCCCAAAAGATGATTTCCTACTACCCCATATAGACGTGTTGGTTGATAGTGCTTCTTTATCTTCTATGTACTCCTTCGCGGATGGATTCTCAGGATATAATCAGGTCCTCATGGCCGCAGAAGACAAGCATAAGACTGCCTTTGTCACTGAGTAGGGTACATATTGTTACAAGCTGATGTCGTTTGGACTTAAGAATGCGGGAGCCACTTATCAACGAATGGCCCCTACATTATTCCATGACTTGACGCATAAAGAGATTGAGGTATACGTCGATGACATGATGGTTAAATCAAAAATGAGAGGTGGACATATAGAAGCGATGGAGAAATTCCTTCAAAGTGTCAATAAGTACAACCTTTGACTCAACCAAAAGAAGTGTGTTTTTGGGGTAACATCTGGAAAATTATTAGGACATACGGTAGGAATGGGAGGGATAGAAGTGGACCCTGAAAAAATCAAGGCAATTACCGAGATGCCCGCACCAAAGACAGAAAAGGAAGTTAGAGCTTTTCTCGGGAAAATCCTGTACATCAGTCGATTTATTGCCAAGTTAACATTAGTATATGAGCCCATCTTCAAGCTATTGAGGAAGGACCAGTCTGTGGAGTAGGATGGTCAATGTCAAGAAGCTTTTGACAAAATCAAAGAATACTTGGTTAAACCGCCCGTCTTGAAATCCCCAAGGCCGGGCAAACCCTTGGTGTTATATTTGGCCATAGAACCCGAAGTGCTGGGGACGATGATGGTACAGGCAGATGATACAGGGGTAGAACATGCAGTCTACTACCTCAGTAAGAAGATGTTTATGTATGAAGCCCGCTATCAAGAAGTGGAAAAGATCTGTTTAGCGGTGATATGGGCTTCCCGAAAGTTGCGTCATTACTTCCAATCCTATAAGATACATCTGGTAGCAAAAGAGAATCCCCTAAAGTATTTGTAGTTAGTACCTTCACTAGAAGGGATGTTGGGCAGATGGTTGGTGTTGCTGACAGAGTTTGATATAGAATACATCACCTTTAAGGTAATCAAATGGTGAGCTGTAGCGGAATTCTTGGCATTACAACCCATAGAAGGAGATCAGTATAAGTTCGAATTCCCAAACGAGGAGATTCAAGCCATAACAGTCCAGGGGTGGAAAATATATTTCGATGGGGCGGTGAATTATAAAGGAGCAGGAATAGGACTTGTCATAGTAACCCCCAAAGGAGAAACCCTACCTATGGCCAAAAGGTTGATGTTCGGAGTAACCAACAACATGGCCGAATATGAAGCATGTGTCTTTGGATTGAAAGCACTGATAGCCCTAGGAGCTAGAGACGTAGAAGTTTATGGAGACTCAATATTGGTAGTTCGACAAATGCGAGGGGAATGAGAATTAAATGACGACCGGTTAAGACCCTACCTACTCCATCTCAGGGAGTTGACACAGGCTATCCCCGACTGTAAATTCCAGCACTTGCCACGAGAAGAGAGAACCAAATGGCAAACACATTAGCCACCCTAGCTGCAACTTGGGAAAACCCAGAAAACTGGTAATGAGACCCCTTGTGCTGACAACAGCTAACAGACCCAGTTATGAGATAGAGAGAATCTTGGAAGTAGAATTCGACGATGGGAAACCATGGTACTATAACAATCTACAATATCTAGAACGTGGAGAATTCCCGGAATGAGCCGGCAAGAAAGACAGAATATCCATACAGAAATTGGCTTCCCAGGATGTGAGTTTGAGGGGAGAGATGTACAATAGACAAGCCAATGGCATCCAGCTGAAGTGTTCAAGAAAGGAAGAAGCTCAGAAGGTGTTGGAAGAGGTGCACGCTAGAGTATGTGGACCGCACATGAATGGATTGAATTTGTCTCGCAAGATAGTGAAACAGGGATTTTACTAGTCGACCATGGAAGCTGACTGCGCAAAGCTGGTGAAGCACTCTCGTGATTGCCATGCACATGGAAACTTGAACCATCTACCATCTACAGAATTGCATGGACTGTCATAACCATGACCTTTCTCTGCATGGGGTATTGACATGATTGGAGAAATCAAGCCATATGCATCAAATAGACACCGCTTCATAGTAGTGGCGATAGATTATTTTTTGAAGTGGGTGGAAGCCGAGTCATTTCGTAATGTTATCGTGAAGTAGATGGCCAAGTTCATAGCCCGTAATATAGTATGTCGATACAGAATGCCACATCACATAGTGACGGACAATAGAGTCTAATTTTAGGGAGAAACAAAGGCGATGTTACAGAAGTATGGAATAGGGCATCTTAAATCATCACCTTACAGGCCACAGGCTAATGGAGCAGTGGAAGTCGCTAATAAAACCATAAAGAAAATACTAGCCAATATGACGGAAAGTTATAAAGATTGGGCCGACAAACTATCGTATGCCCTATGGGGGTATAGAACCTCGGTGGGAACGGTAACGAGAGCCACATCCTATGCTTTGGTTTATGGGATAGGGGTGGTGCTACCTATGGAAATAGAGATACATTCAATACGGGTACTAGCGGAGGCAGGATTGCCTGAGCAGGAATGGGCCTCGCAGAAGTTCGAACAGCTAGCATTACTGGATGAGAAAAGGATAAAGGCTTTGTACCATATGCAACTATACTAGAAAAGGTTGGCATGGGCGTTCAAAAAGAAGGTGCGTCCCACCAAGATCAAAGAAGGTGATCTAGTGCTCAAGCAGTCGAAGCCACTGATAATGGACCCAAGGGGAAAGTTTAGGCCCAACTGGGAAGGGCCCTACCTGGTCAAGAAGGTAATGGGGAATGGGGCTGTGAGACTGTCAGATTTGGAAGGGAACGAGTTCATCGAGCCCATCAACGTGGAAAGGCTGAAACAATACTTTGCATAAAAAAAAAAGCTCGTTGGGTTGAAAATCCGTAAAGGACAGCCCAAGAAAAAATAGAGCATGAGTGAGCAAGAAAAATAGTTAATTGTAAAATCCGTGAGGAACAGTTAGCGACAGAGGTACCCTTGCAAAGCAGTTTATTTCCTACATATGTACTGAGAAATAATGCTAACGCCTTTATTGAAACAAATGTTCAGGATGTTCATGGATTGCATAAATCCCAGCTAACCGAGAAATATTAGAGTCAAGTAATTACAAATCACGTCTTTTGTTTCTTAGATGCTGGACCAAGGTCAGGAGATCCAGAAGAAAAACTCCGAGAATGGAGAGAAATAGAGCAACCTCGGCAATAAGGATGAAGAACTCTGGGAATGGAGACAGACTCCAAGAATGGAGAAAAGCCTCGAGAATGAGGACATATCTAAAAAAAATTAGCTCGCTGAGTTGAAACTCTGAAAAGGCGACTCAGGCAAGATTGAGCAATCTGCTAAATTAAAAACCCGAAAGGACATGTTAGGTAAGAGATAGAAAGGACATGCAACTTAATGAATGAAGCACAGGGCATTACCTTTTCTACATCGTAATGATAGCAAAGGAAAGCTTCGGGAATCGGAAGATATTTTTTTTAGTACCCGAGAAGAGTAGTAAGAGAAAAATGCAAGCCGAGAATGGCAGCAAACTCCTCAGAGAGAGGACATATTTCGAAATCTAGGAATCGAAAGACATGATTTTCAGTATCCCAAAAGGATTAGGCCTCTTTCTAGAAGGCGTAATCTACTTTGACCCGATGCGGGTAGTGAAGAGAATAAAGCTGAGCCAGGTCTGGGGTGACCAGTCTACCACCCCGCGAATAAGGGACACAACAGGATCTTGAGCCATGAGACCAAAGAGAATTGAACAATCACCGGAGGAGAATTGACAGGAGGAACCAGTGAGCAGACCAATGGGGCGCCCAAAGATTTTCATAGGCAAGGGCACCAAAGGCCAAAAGGATTCCTAAATGAGTGAAGAAAACCCTCTAGCGCAAGGAATGCCCAACCAAATATGACATCAAGCCAACAGGACAAAGAAACCCCATCGGAATAGGGAATGCATCCATGCATACATGCATACACGTTGCATACACGTAATTTTTATTTTATATTCGCAGGCTTTGAAGAAAAAGAAACACAGTAAGGACGAGCAACTCCAAGAATGGAGAGGAACCCGAGAATGAGGATGAAAACTCCAGGAATGGAGAACAACCTCGGGAATGAGGACAAGCAACTCCTCGGGAATGAGGATGAGCAAGTCAGGAATGGCACTCCGAGAATGGAGAATAACCTCGGGAATGAGGACGAGAAACTCTTCGGGAATAAGGACAAGCAAGCAGGGAATGCAACTATGGGAATGGAGAACAACCTCGGGAATGAGGAGAAGCAACTCCTCCGGAATGAGGACGAGCAAGCCGGGAATGACACTCCGGGAATGGAGAACAACCTCAAGAATGAGGACCAGTAACTCCTCGGGAATGAGGACTAGTAATCCGGGAATGACACTCTGGGAATAGAGAACAACCTTGGGAATGAGGACAAGCAACTCCTCGAGAATGAGGACGAGCAACCCGGGAGTGAAGCCCAGGGGTCGAAGTACCTCACCATCAACTCAGCAGAGTTTGGGAATGAAGCCCATGGATCAAAGCATCTCACACCCAGCATGGTTCGAGAATGAATCCTAGGGGTTAAAGCACCTCGCCATCAACTCAACTTAGTTCGGGAAGAAATCCCAGAGATCGAAACATCTCATAAAAGCAATGAAACAACATGTAAGTCCAGTAACGGCTGATGAACCAGGTAAGCAAAAATACATGCATGACTTTGATAGGTTGTCACTGTCACACATTGTATAAGTCCCATCAAAGTGGGAGCGACTGTAGACACTGTATTTTTACATGAGCCCGATGATGAGCCTCGTATGGAGGCACTACCTGAAAAGTTATGGAAGTTGCGAAAAACGAATGCCGGAAGGAAGGAAAACCTCCAAAATTAGCACCTCATTAGATTCAGACTCACTAGCCAGCCTCGGATTCGCTCAGTCGGATTCTATTTCAAACCTTAGCCTAGGCCCATGCAACCCACCATACATGCCCAAGGCCCATGAACCCATGTACACGCCCAAAAAAAAAAAAACCATGCAATTCACATGTGCAAATTTCCTCATCAACACTATCCAATTTAAAAAGATTTTAGGATCCCATCCAATTTAATAAGATTTGGGATCCCAATTTAGAAAGAATAATAACTTGAGTAAAACCTATTATGTATACGATTACTGTATGATTCAATCCTTTTGCCTCATACATATCCCGCCAATGACACTAGAGTATAGAAAATGTCTACACTATTAAAACATGGTTATTAAAACTTTGATGTAAGATGATAATATATATTTAGAGTTTCTGAAATTCCTTTCAGAACTCTTCATGGCTATGGACTTATATTATTAGTTATGTCAAATTGCGCCTCTAGGAATATCAAATCGATGTTATCCAGAGCGGTGAATCCTTTATTGATCTCTCACTATCTTCGTATGTTTTTCATATTGCTCAATCATGACCTTAAGCGCAATCTCACTATGGACTATATAGGTGTAATGTCAAAACATATGATCCAGATACAAGGTACCATAGAGACCTCAAGTCTAAGGATCATTCATATTATCGTAACAAAGAGAAACCCCATAAACATGTGGATAACACTCTATATGGGTTCTTAAATATGTTAGTTCGATGTACTTTTTCTCCAATAAGCATTCATATATAAGACTAAGTGAACACCTTCACTGGTAGCTTACGAGATCAAACCTTCTTCAAGGAATGAGACATAACATATGCCGATCTAAATAGGATTTATCAATGTCCTAGTGTTGATAATTCTATAATCGAGAACATTTAAGAATGATAGAATCTCATAAATTAAACTTAATCTAATTCCTTTAATTTTCATTCTAATGACTTTATATTACAAGTAGTCAAAATTATTTATAGACAATATATATAAATAAACTGCCAATTTTATTAATCAATGAAATAATATAAAATTACATAGTTGTCCATTTGGATCTAGGGCATATAACCAAAAATCTCCCACTTGCATTAAAGCCCATCTCTATGATATTTTACACCAAATATTTCAGTGTGTCTATCATGCTTATGTTGGGTTTGCTTTAGTAAGAGAATCTGATAAGTTCTCTTCAGTAGGAATTTCTCTCTTCACATCACCTCTTTCGATTATCTCTCTAATAAGGTGATATCACCTAAGAACATGTTTGGATTTTGATGAGACCTTGGTTCTTTAACCTGTGCTATGACTCCTGTGTTGTTACAATATTTCACAATCGTATTGTTACTATCAGGAACAATACCTAAGTTTGTGATAAACTTCTTTATCCAAACTACTTCTTTAGTTGCTTCTAAAGCAGCTGTGTTGTTGAGTCTGCTATAGTAGTTTGCTTATAACTCTTCCAACTTACTGCACCATTAAACATAGTAAACAAGGATCTAGAATGTGAGTTGCTATCATCTTTATCAAACTGAAAGCTAGTATCACAATAGTATAATAATTTGAGCTCAGAAAATCCTCCATAAATCAAGAACATATCATTAGTACTTCTCAATTACATAAGGATTATCTTGATAGTTATCCAATGACACTCTTTAGGATTAGTCTGATATTCGCCCGTAACATTTAGAGCGTAAGACATATCAGGTCGTGTACATAACATTACGTGGATTGTGAGAGGTCAAACAACATTTTAAATCTATCTCTATAGATCTTAATTCCCATAATATATACACATTCTCCCAAATCTTTCATGTAGAATTTATTTGATAACCATAGTTTTTGAAGCATTGGAATGTCATTTCCTATTATTAATATGTAATCGGCATATAATATTAGGAATACGACTACACTCTCACTAACCTTCTTGTATACATAAATTTCATCTTCATTTTTGATAAAATCAAAATCTTTGGTTTGCTCATCAAAATGAAGATTCCAACTTTGAGATGCTTGTTTAATCCGTAAATGGATTGTTGTAGTTTACGTACTTTGCTTATGTTTCCTTTAAAAATGAAACCTTCAGGCTATGTAATATACACATCTTATGCGAGGTTTCCATTCAGGAATGTAATTTTGAAATCCATCTACCAAATCTCATAATCATGGTATGCTACTAAGCAAAATTGTAATGGAATTTAAAATGGTAATTGGCGAAAAGGTTTCATCATAATCAATTTATTGAATTTGTTTGTAACTTTTTTGCCACCAAACTAGACTTGTAAGTTTGAACCCTGCCATTTGCATATGTCTTTCTTTTAAAAACCCATTTACACCCCATGAGAGTGATCCCTTCAGGTGCATCTACTAAGTTCCAAACTTGATTAGTATGCATTGAATCCATTTCAGAATTCATACCTTAAAGCCATTTAAAAGAGTCAATGTCATATATTCCCTCCGTATAACTAGTAGGATCATCTTTCTCAATGACTAATAAATCATGTTTACCTTCCACGAGAGATCTGTATCTTCCTGGCTCATATTCTATTCTACTAGACTTTCAGAGTTCTTGAACTTGTGGTTGTTCCATCGCCAATCTTTTACAAGTTGAAGGTAATTCAATATCATTTGATGGTTCTGGGACTTTATCAAGTTCTCATCTACTCCCACTTGTTGGAGTCGGTGCTTGGAGCACCAATCTAAATAATGTATTATACATTATGTTTTATTATTTACTAATAAAATAACTATATTTTTAATTCAGTCTGTTAATGGTAATTATTGTGTCATTATCTCTTAGTGCATATTAGTTAACTATATTATCTCTTAGTACATATTAGTTTACTATATTATCTCTTAGTGATATTAGTTTACTATATAGATATATATTTATATAATAAGAATGACATCGGCCTTAGAATAGTCATATAGTAATACTAGATACCGGGTGATCGGTCATTGGGATATTATTACTATTATAAACTATTCTTAAAGTGTATATATATTCTTAGTCGTTGGTTTTGGAATACGGTTGGATTCCTATAACCTAGAAGACTAGCACTTGTCGTATATTGTAATTGGAGTTCCAATGGTCTAACCCAATGGACCATAAGCAAGGGAAGCTCGTATAGACATATGGATATTTGTTAGAGTGAATACTGAATGACTCACATATGATTCCTAATAGTTGGAAGTATACACCACCATCAATAAGAATATCCTCGAGTCGAGTAGCATATGTGATCCATTGACTACATGACAACATTGATTTTGTGTGCAATCCTCCCCCTTTGATGCCATGTATATCAAAAACCTTTAATGGTCTGACCACTAGATGTTTATTAAGTGTGGGCAGATGCAATTGTTAATCAAGTGTGTATCAAGATTAGATGTGCACCATAAGTGGATAAGGTATCAATGTTAGTGAGTCACTATTTTTTAAGACTTTGGCCAAAACGGATCATATGGGGTTGATCGTATATATATATAATATATCAGAAATGGTGTTTTGATTAGTATAACGAATTGTGGACATGTCGACAATATGAGGTGTGCGCCCTCAAAACTTGATGGGAAATTTATGTTTCTTAAGTGCAACTCGGATAGCCTACGACGGATAGATTATTAAAAATATATGATGACCTCCACTTGTATAGTTCAGAAAGGTCATTCGTGTTTTTCACAATTTCGTAGGTGGTCGAATTGCGTACATATGAGCTAGGCTTATATGACGAACATTTCTAGACTTGGAGAGTCCCACTATATGAAATGTAATTATTGAGCACTAGGGTAGTCAATTATGTTTAATAATAAATAATATTTGATATTATAATTATCAATCAAAGTAATTAAGAGTTATTAGATAATATTAATTATTTACTAGACCAATTAGCATTAATTGGATTAATCCAAATTCATAATCACATAGGGACTTTGTTGTAATTTCATAATTATCTATACAATTAGAGAATATTTTAGTAATTATAAAATTTGTAATAATGTGTGTATTTGGCTTGATTTAATTGGATTAATCAAGTGGTTAGACCTTTAGATCGATTCAATTGGATTAAGTCCACTTAAAAATTTATTAAATTCTTATTAATTCAAAATTCAAAAGCTTGGTTATTAAACACAAGCTTGGGAAATTTTATTGATAAGTTTCAACCAAGAGAAAACAAGTGTGAGAGAAGCTTTGGAAGTTCTCTACAATTTACTTAGAAGATTTTATCTTTCATCTAAGCTTGCTTAGTAAGTTTTGATGTTCTCTAACAAGTTATATTGTTTTTAATGATTTTAGATCATTAATGAAATATATGGTGATGTATTATGTATTTGATGCATAATAACATAACTTAAAAAGGTTGAAACATGGTTAGAGATTTATGTTTATATGTTTTGGAAGCATAAACACAATATGCTTGTGATTATATTAAATTTAATTATGTTTGACACTGAAAAAAATTAGAGTTTAAAATTCTAGATGAAAGTTTGGAGTTAGGGCTACCATTTTAGAATCACTTGACCACCTTTGAGTGACCTAGAATTGTTCAAAGGGTTGTTTCTTCGTGGGATTCTTGTTTGGTTTATATTTTGGATTCAAAGTTATGCATATATGTATTTAGAATACATTTATAATTGTGTTATAGCATGTGTTGATGTTGGTTTTGATGTTAAAATTGAATTTTTGGTGTGTGGAAGTGTTTGGAGAAATTTGGAAATATTTTGGATTCGATTCAAATTCAATATATTATCTATCAATAGTTTCAGTATAGGAGCGTCGCGAAATCCCTGGCATCATGACTTGAATCCCAGCGCGGCGCGGCACCGACCTCTCATCCTTACGCATTTCGACTCCAAAGCCTGTGCGACGTGATAATTCAAGAGCTGATGCTCTCCTACTTGCGCGTCGCAGCCCGCACACAGTCTGCATCGCAACGTCCGCGCACTCTGATACTTGTTTTTATATGTTTTGGATTTTTCGGACTTTGATTTGTCCCATATTTTTTCCTATGGACTCGTAATGGAATATAGTATTTCATTTAACTATTTTAAAATATATACATGTTATGTATCCAAGGGTTAGATCCATTTCCACCGCGCGAGGCACCGATCCGACCCTATGGGTTCTGTATTTTCCTTAACACCACTATCTTTTCTTAAAGAAACTCTTTCTCTAAAAAAAATAGCATTCCGTAAACCAAATACCTTTTGTTCACTTGGATTATAAAAGTAGCATCCCCTTGTTTCTTTTGGATAACCTACAAATTTATATTTATTTGACTTTGCCTCCAGCTTATCAGTAGGAAATTGCTTCACATAAGCTTCATAATCCCAAACTTTTACAAAGTTGAGGTTGCTTCATTTGCCATGTCATATCTCATATGCTGTCTTGCTAATAGATTTAGATGGAAAATTATTTAGAAGGTAAGTTGTGATTTTCTAATGCCAGTCCCTAGAACGATGTTGGAAGATCTGTGTTGGATATCATTGATCGTACCATGTCTAAAATGTGCATTTTCTCCTTTCGGAAATACCATTATGTTGTGGTGTCCCTAGGGGAGTCCATTGTGAAATGATGTCATGTTCCTTAAGATAGTCTTGAAACTCATTGCTCAAGTATTCTCCACCTCGGTCAGATCAGAGTGTCTTAATGCTTTCGCTAGTTTCACTACAAGAAAATAGCTTTTTAACGACTGAATTATTGGTCAGAAAATAATATATTTTAGTCAAAATTGTAAATTACCGACCATAAAATACTGACCGAATATATTTCTAGGAGCAGAAGATGAGCAACTATCCTTATGTACATATTGGGAGCCCAAACCAGAGACATGAACTGGTCTCAGGCAGTTATACAGTGATCCTATGATAAATGTGAGAAATGTTAGACCGTAATTTAATTTTTTTTAATTTATATAAGTAAAAAAACACAAATGAACATAAACATATATAAAACCTTACATGCACGTCCTTAGATCGCTGATCGATGAACGTGTATCCATCGTTCTTCTTTGTGTGTATGCACAAAGAGTTCAAAGGCATTGGGCTGACGACACAGTTGTTTCTCCTATCCATTTGCAAATAATGTAATAGTAATTAACTATAAAAAATGAATAAGCAATTCAAAGAAATATACTTACAATTTATATACTTAAAAATTGGCGACCATGGTCGTAATATGATCTGGTTCCTCCCGTATGCCTAACCATTTATGTTCATTCGATGACGGATCATCGTCGGTTACAGAAGGCCGCTTCTGAATGTACACGAAAGTCAGAAGATTCCCATTATTAATTCAAATTATTCTATAGCGGATCGTCTATGAAACACGGTTGCTTCAATTTCAGCTTAATCTTGTTTAATATATATTTGTACCGAATGATCGCCTTCTTCTACCACGTAATATACATCATGGCACTAATGGCCTCCTCTCACAAAAAGTATTTCTGTAAAATAATTGAATTAACTTATAAATATTATATTTTAAACTATAAATCTTTTATATTAAGTAATTAGTTAAAATTTATAAATACCTTAAACTCTTCAAAATATAATTTATTAGCCTATGAGGGAACTCTTTTCCTATAGACTCCCTCTGGAATCATCTGTTCCTCAAAAATCTTACACATCTTGCGTGCACAAATGTTGGATTGCTCAATGTGCCACTAAAAATGAAAAAAAGAGAAAAAAAATATAAAAAACTTTAATAAACATATATTAAATAACAATAATAATAATAATATGAAACTTACTCTGGCTCACGTAGAGTGAGCTAATGACTTTGCCCTGACCTATTACCGAATGTCGCTAATGCCACAATGTTGGTAATACCTATGACATCCATCTTAGTTAGGTGATGTGATGTCATCGGATCTTGTGTAGTTGGAGTCTGATCAAAATCGGATATAAAAGTCTAAAATTGTTGCGAGCTAGTACTGGCCTCACTATCATGGGTCTTAATAGACCTACCAGATGTAAATCTACCCCAATGAATAAGACTGTCGGTACCTCTGACCATATCTGTAAGAATATAATCAGAAAAAGAATGTATAAATTAATTTTAATCAAACTATCTAGTAACATTAATGTGCTTACAATAGTTCATCAAACAAATCGTTCAACTTTTTCTATCTTAACATTAAGTTAATTTAGGTAAACTTCAAACAAATCGTTTTAATTTTTCTATCTTACCGATTACATATGACATAGATGGTATTTCTTCTGCCCTTTTTTATTGGGAGACTCGGAACTTCCAGTTGAGGAAAAATGAGATTGAAATGATTTTGAAGTAATCATTTCGTATATTACCTTAAACTACACAAATAAATTTTCAACTATCGTTACTCATTCTAACCTATTGCCTCAAATACCTCTTTAATCTACCGAAATTTCGACAGAGTTTCCGTTGTAACTATGATAATCCAAAATTTTTATTTACACAAAACAAACACTTCAAAAAAACCTTACATATTTATTGCACAACTTATACCTCTCCAAACTCTCATTACTTCAAATAAACTCTACATATCTATTGCACAAAACAAACACTTCAATAAAACTTCAAAACTCAAGCAACATTCAGCCATAACAATATAAAAATATGATTGAAGGGAAACACATCAAGTCATCAACACATCCAAGTTCTTGAAATTCTCATAGTCATAAAATTCATCGTGTGTCTCGACAATGCCTCATTGAGGCACCGTGTGCCCCATTTATTTGAAGCATCGAGATAGTGCCTCAAATCAGTGCCTCAAGCATTAAGATAACGCGGAAGTTTCTTGTGGTGGCACCGAATCCGATATGGATCTTTAAAATTTTCTTTACCTTCTCCCTTTGATGTAGTAGCCAAGATCAATCCTTTGTTTTCCAACACTTGGATCAACCACTCGATCTTCCGAACTATGACTCAAAACCAACAAACCAAAGTGTAGGCTTCACTCATAAAGATTAAACTCTAAAGGATTTAGAGAATCAAGATTTCACAATTGGTGTTTGGCTTTAGGAATTTCAAACACTCGCACAACACTTGTGAATGTTTGAACTCTCTCTATTTTCTCTCAAATATTTCTCACAATAATTGTGTGAATGTTTTCAAAATGTTAACCTTAGGAAGTGAGAGAAATGGTAGAGATTATATTCTCTTACACAAGCCAACTGACCTTGTCATTAAGCAACTAATGCTTTCTTGCAATGGCCAAAACAAAAATGTGAATGCCACACCAAAGCATAAGAAATTAAAAGTTAAAGACAAGGACTTTGTCATTAAAAATCCAATGCTTTCTTTCAATGGCGAACAACTTCGGTGTCCATCGATATAGTCATTACAAATGGATATAGCCCTTCACGAATATATCATAAATAGAGCCAGGTCATAAGTTCGTTAAACCCCTCTAAATATTTTGTCACTTAAGCACCATTGATTCTATAATGAACAATTAATTCATAACAATTATGAATATAAAACTTTCTTTAGTAATAGAAAAGTTAAGCGCTCAAATTGTTCAAGTGCCAAATCAACTCTTAAAAATATATTCTTCTGCTTCTCGTAAGAAAGAGTGAATTCCATATCTATGTAAAACGTTCCCAGCTACACACCAAAACATATCCCCAAAATACATAGTTATTGGCCGGGAATGCAACACAAACATCACCATAGTAAATCAAAGGACATAGCCTATCATGCAAGAGTTCGTAATACACTCAGGATTAAGATCGAATCCATATATGACCATCTATTAGATAAAATAAATTTCTTCGGTTAACGGATATTAAAAGAAATTCATATTTATCTAAGTCCAGTCCTATATGATCTCATCATACAAGGTGCCTTCATTCCCATGTCACTACATGAACGATCCCGGATCAAGGTCATCATACAAGTATATAATGGACCGCAACTATAGATAAACCACATACAAAGTACCCTCTTTGTTTGCTCTCTATGAACTATTTAGATTACTAACTTCATACATCCTCTTGTGCATCAAACATACACTAACTCTGAAGGTACAATAGTAATCAAGGTAAACAAGACAATTGGACAATATGCGATATAAATCAAACAACTTTGATAAAATGAATAATGCATTTATTATTATTATAATAATCAATTCCGTTTTACAATACATGAAGCTTTAGGACATAAATCCCAACACTGTGTCAGTGCTTCATTTGTTTAAAGCACTATCTCGGTGCCTCACAAAAAAATTAATAAATAAATTATTTTTTTACACCAAAAAATTAACAACATATGAATCTATTGGTATATAAAAAAAAAAAATAAAATAAACAAAACAAATGAGGAAAAATTAACAAATTACCCAAACTCTTGTGTTGGCTAGGGCTCTGTGAGCTCCTACTACAGAAAGAGAGAGCAGAGAGAGAGAGAGAGAGACTGAATCGTGAGAGAGTGGACGATGAAAGAGGTTTTATATTGAATTTCTTACCGACCAATTATTTCGGTAAGTAAATAAAAAAACTAAAAATTCGATCAGTAAATATCAAATATTTATCGGCCGAATTAAATTCGG
Source organism: Zanthoxylum bungeanum (assembly GCA_019454045.1). Classification (NCBI taxonomy): domain Eukaryota; kingdom Viridiplantae; phylum Streptophyta; class Magnoliopsida; order Sapindales; family Rutaceae; genus Zanthoxylum; species Zanthoxylum bungeanum. Next base: position 96,309 of record SKCR01040088.1, read on the forward strand.
TCGGTAACTGAAAATTCACAATATGATTTTATGATGACAACTAAAATATTACCGACCAAATAAATTTGGTCGGTAAATATTTGATATTTATCATCCTAGCAGAAGAGCTAGAGTCGCGGCACCAATTCTGACGTCGCGACGCCATCAATCATGAATAACACCTAGAAATCCATAGAAGTTGGCGTCGCGACACCACTTCATGCATCCCTATACACCTGACAATGTTCAGACTTTTAGGAAATTCATTTTCTATATGCAGAATGACTCCAGGACTTTCCTATAAATGCATAAATGCGTCTAAAACCCTAAATGAGACAATTAGAGTCGAACATAAACACTAAATGTTGAACACTAGTCCATATCATCATCATCAATAAAATCATTGTCTTTATCATCTTCTGTCTCTTCTGAGCTTGATTGAAGAAATGGTGCATCTGATTTTTGTTCAGCATCCCCTGAGTCTATATCAATAAATTCCTCAATTGATGTATTCAAATCACCCAGTTCATCATCAACCCCTATAATTGTATCATTTTCATGTACATACTTCACCATATCTTCTTATAATGTTGTTTCTATTACAAGAGTTTTGTTTGATGATTTTTGAATTTCCACAACTGACCTAAATTTGATCTTTCATATGGCCAACCAATCGCTTGTGTCTCGTTTGGCGCCAGGGTAACGAACATAATACACTTGTGAAGCTTGCACTACAAGAATGAACAGTTCATACTTTCTATATGTGCATCGTTTATTGATATCCACTAGCTTATAATGTGCATAAACCTTCGTCCTATTAATCGGATCATACCAATCATAATTGAATAATATGGTTATCGTAATGGGTAAGTCAATGTACTCCACCTCTAAAATTTCTTTCAGTAGACCATAGAAGTCGCATGAATTTGTTGGAGTTGGTGCATGGAGTGCCAATCCAAATAATGTATTGTACATTATATTTTATTTTTACTAATAAAATAACTTTGTTTTCATTTCAACCCTTATTAATGGTAATTATTATGTCATAATATATATTAGATTGATATATAAATATGTTGAGAATGACATCGACCTTAGAATAGTCATGTAGTAATACTGGATATTGAGTCCGACATTGGGATAGTATTACTATTATAAACTATTCTTTAAGTAAATATTCCTAGTTGTTGGTTTTGGAATACGGTCAAATTCCTATAACCTAAAAGACTAACACATGTCGTATATTGGAATTGGAGTTCCAATATTTAACCCAATGTACCATGAGCAATGGAAGCTCGTATAGACATATGGGTAATTTTTGGAGTGAATATTGAATGACTCATAAGTGATTCCTAATAGTTGGAAGTACACACCACTGTCAATAGTAATCTCCTCGAGTTGAGTAGCATATGTGATCCTTTGACTGTAGGATTGTATTGATTTTATGTGTGATCCTCCACACTTTGATGCCATATATGTCAGAGACCTTTCATGGTCTGACCGCTAGATGTTTGTTGGGTGTCGACCAATGCACTCGTTAATCAAGTAAGTATCAAGATAGGATCTGTCGGCCCGTATGTGTATCATAAAGGGTTAAGGTATTCATGTGAGTAAATCACGATTCTTAAGACTTTGGCCAAAGCCGATCACCTAGGGTGGATCGCATATATCAGAAATGGTGTTCTGATTAGTTGTAAGGAATCATATACATGTCGATAATATGAGATTTGTGCCTTGGAAACTTGACGGTGTAATCTATGTTTCCTAAACACAACTCGGATAGCCTACGACAGAAGGATTGTTAAACATATGTGATAACCTCGACTTGTATAGTTCAGAAAAGTCGTCATGTTCTTCGAAAATTCGGAGGTGGCCAAATTACGTACATATAGTCTAGACTTATATGACGAACGTGTCATAACTTAGAGAGTCTCACAATATGAATTGTACTCATTGAGCACTTGGGTACCCAATAATGTTTGATAATAAATAATAATTGATATTATAATTATCAATTAAAATAATTAAGTGTTATTGAATAATATTAATTATTTACTTTGACTCAATTGGATTAATTGGATTAATCCAAAATCACGAAGGGTTTTATTATAATTTTATAAATATCTCTATCATTGGAGGATATTTTGGTAATTATAAAATATATAATAATATGTGTAATTAGCTTGATTTAATTAGATTAAATCAAAGTAGTAGACAATTACTAATCAATTGGTTAAACTATGTCTAGATTTAATTGGATTAAATCAAAGTGGTAGACAAAAGTGATTAGTCATACCTAATTATGCATATTTAGACAAATTGGATTAAGCCCACCTAAAAGTTGTTTAGAACTTTTATTAATTAAAAAAATACATAAATTCACTATAAAAGGAAAGCTTGAGAAAGTTTTTAATTAAGCTTGAGAAAGCTAAAGCAAGCAAGTATTAGATATATTAGCCTGAGTAAAAGAAGTATTTAGAGAAGCTTTGGAAGTTCTTTACAACATTTCAACAATGAGAAGAAAATTGGATCTTGTAATCAAGCTTGCTAGCTTTGGAATCAAGATTGGATCTTGGAATCAAGCTTACTAGGTAAGTTTGATCTTCTATAAAACTATGTTTTCATTAGTGAGTTGTTTTCATTAATGAAACATATAGTGATGTATTATGTATTATGTATTGGATACATAATAACATAGCTTGATATTGAAATTAGGCTAATAAATTATGTATGAATAATTTGGAAACATAAACACAATAGGCTTTTGATTGGGTCAAAATGTTCATGTTCGAGATGGAACATTATATTACAGTTTGGAACTCTACATGATAGCTTGGAGCTATGGCTACCATTCTAGAATCACTTGACCATCTTTGAGTGACTTAGAATTGTTCATGAGTCATTTTATTATGTGATTCTATTTTGGTTTATGTTTTGATTCAAAGAAATACATATATGTATTTAGAATACATTTATGTTTGTTGTATAACATGTGTTGATGTTGGTTTTGATGTTAAAATTGAATTTCAGGTGTATTAAAGTGTTTAGAGAAAATTGGAAGTGTTTTGAATTGGATCCAAGGCAAATTTGCATACAGTGTAACTCACATTTAACATATACGTAGATCCAATTCATTACTTATGTATCTTTGGAACCAATCGGTAAAATGTGTATCAATTTGAACATTAATCTCAACTTCAGTGATTCTGGGCACCGGTTGTTTTAACTCGTCAATGTATATGCTACAAACAAATGGCAGAATATGACTTGGAAGAAAACAAATAATTATAATTGCAAAAATAAAAATACTCACTTCAGAAACGGTAAAACCTTAGTGCAGTTGAACAAGATGTAAATGTGAGCTGCCAACATTTCTTTATATTCCAATCTTCTTTTCTTCTTTTCTTTGATCTTCCATATGGTCGACCAGGATATGTACTGAGATTTCTTTCAACCTCTTCAACATTCCCACCATCATTATTACAAGGAACTTTGACCGGTGTAATCACACGTGTATAACGCAAGCGCACGTATCGTTGAAGTAGTATAAAAAGTATCGATCCCACGAGGACTTAATACCTAAGCTATTAATTTATGAAGCCAAATTTTTACAAGTATCTAATGGATTGGTTGTTTGTTTGGATGGTGACTTTAAATTTAAAACAAGTAAAAACAGTGCGAAAGTAGATTAAAGAAAATTCAATATTATTAAACTATCCAGGGTTGTGAATCATTCCAATATCTTTTAAAGATGAAGTGGTTATCTCAGGTTTGTGTAATGTATTAGTTTACTAACGTGGAACACGAAATTATGCAAAATCCTTTGTCGATGGTCAGATGTAAATACCCAGTGTAATCCAATTAATCATATGTCTATGTCAACTAAGTTACCTGAATTCATTAAGATTAAGTTCCAATTATGGCTACCCCCGCCCGAAAGGTATATGTCTATCTTGTAAGGAAATCTATTAAAGGGTTATCTATCCTCAAGTAAGATCATGGGCTATTAAGTTTAAGGCTGAAACATAAAATTCATTTGTCAAGTTTATTTTAAGTTTACCAGATTAATCTTATTAATGGCCACTTAACAAGAAGCATTTAGCTTAAGACTTAATAAGTAAACCTTTGTATTACCCAAACTATAAAATAACCCCTTATAAACCGGTGATATTGGAATTCATCACAACCCCAGATAACGGGCTTAGTTACGACACATATCTAAGGCTAGTAAAAGCGTAGATAAAGTAAATGACATAAAGTAAATGCTGAAAATTAAAAATGTAAAAGTATAATAAAAGAAAATGTTGGGGTTAAAGGATCCACTTTTATTACTTCTATTTAGATATCTACCTTATTATAATATATTAACTTTGCATGATAATTACCAACCGACCATATAGGCGGTATCTGATTAAGTCAAATTTATGATAATTACCAATCGACCATACAGGCGGTATCCAGTTTAGTCAGGTTAAAACCAATTTCATTAAGTCCAACCGACCATAAAGGTAGTATCCTCATTAAGTCGGGTTTTAAATAGTTTATATATTATAATTAAGGAAGATTAATATAAATATTAGTAATAAAAGCTTTACCTTTCACCCCAGCAGGGGGCAGTTACCTCATCATTGCTGAAAAGTAAATACTGAAAAGTAAAGAAAAGAAAGTACTATTACGTAAAAGTAAATAAAATTAAATACAGAAAGCTGTAAATAAACAAACAAAATACAATCTTCTTAGTATTCTTAAGGGATTCCTTAGAAGAAAGTATGAATTACAAATGAAATTTCGGCCTCTATTTATAGAAAAATTTTGGCTTAGCGCGTCGCGACGCGCCGTTGATCTTGGACGCGTGGCAATCAGCTTCTGGGATGGTGACATTGGCTCGGCTGAATGATTAACTCAATTGTTTACTTGGCGTCGCGATGCCGAAAGCAGGGCGCATCATGACGTAAACAATGACGCGTTTTCAATGATAAGTGTCGGAAGCACGTGATGGTGACACATGTCTGGCGCAAATTAGTAGATTTGGTGCTCGTTAGCAGACGGCGTATTTTAGCACGGCGTATTTTAGCAAAACGACGCATTTTAACAAGAAATTTATATTTTTTTCCTTTCTCCATTGTTTTGGCCTCGAATTACCTTCATAGAGTCCTGTTATTTTATTTATCTACAAAATACCACAAACCACATCAAAATATTCACAAAACTCAAGAAACTATGCAAAATATTTAGTCAAATGAGTGGGAAATATTGATCTATTTACCACTCATCACACCCCCAAGCCTAACATTTTACTAGTCCTCGAGCAAAACAAAAAAATAAAATAACATAAACATCTTTAAAATAAAATTAACTAATCCACTTTCGTAGGGATCACGGATGCATTTAGCGTATGCAACAAGCATTTAAACCCCTATGTGTTCTTAGTGGACGAGTTGTAATCTCGTGAGGGCTTACAGCGATGATACCCACAACCGTCAAATTAATGCACACAATAGAAAAAAGATAAGAAAACTCATGCACACAAAAGGAAAAAGACAAGAGAAAATAGAATAAACAAATTAGTGACTAAACAGGTGAAACTTCTTATCCAAGTTAAGAGTTGTTTTCTTTCTTTCTAAATTACCGAATAAGTAAATTCTCCGATTATTTTTACCATTCTCCATACACACAGCTAACAAGATATTAATCAACTCATTGTTCCCACAATATTCATAAGTGTAGTTGAAAAGAGAGCAATATTTTTGTCCTAAAGTTATATCAGAATTCAAACTTTTTTTAGCAATGAAATATTTTTCTCTTTTTTCTGATTTTTTTTATTGTGCGTAAAATAAAGAAAGCAACATATTCAATCCATGTAGCGATCTTTGGGCCAGTGACTCCTAAATCAGTTGGGTTTAGGGCACTAGGTGTTAAGACACCCTTACAAACTTAATTACTCGGATTTCATATGTCTCTTTTATTTTATAACATCTTTGATCTATGTAGCGAGCTTTGGGTTAGTGACTCCCAAACCAGTTGGTTTTAGGACACTGGGTGTTAAAACACCCATACGGAATTAATTACTCGGATCTCAGATATTTTTTATTTTTTGTTTCTTTATTCCATCGCTTTTTTAGATGCTTCCACCAATTAAACTAGAGCACTGAATATTACAAACTTTTCAATTATAACTCATGTCTGTATGTTACCATGTATGTTGATAATACCTGTCAACTGAACATATGAAGATCCATTTTAATCAGTTTTATGGAGAATTCACAAATTAAATAATTCAAAAGGAAATAAACAAAAATTAACTTGTTACGAAATAGGTTGAGATACGTCTCAGGAGTGGAAATTCCTTACACATTTATCTCACACGAATTTCACATGATTAATCAATTAAAAACACAAAAACACAAAATATTTTTTTAATTTTTGTAAAAAATTTTAATTTGTTTTTTGAGTTTTTTGAAAATTTTGCCTAAAAATCAAATAAAAATAACACAATAAAAACAAGATATTAGTCAACTATTCCCCTCCCTCAAACCTAAATGAGACATTGTCCCCAATGTCTTAAAAAGTAGAAGAAGAGTTTAGAAACAATATCTGATTAGCTGAAATTCTACATCTAAATGAAGAATTAAATGTTAAGATCCAGATTTATCCGACGCATCCTACCACGATCATTATCAGACCAATTTATCTTGGAAAGGATATGGTCAATTTGTGGTTCAAAGGTTAAAATTTGGTCAATTAAATCTTGGTCATTTCTGGCAGTAAAGAGGAGTTCTTTTACAGGTTTTGACACGAACCCATTTCTCCGGGCATCATCAAGAAACACACAAATAAAATCATAAAAACCATCAATATTAAACAGTCCAATCGGTTTCTGGTGTATGTTCAAGTTCGCCCATGATAACCCTGTAAAAATTTCCTATATCGTGCCCAAGCCACCTGGCAACGCAATAAAAGCATTAGCACGGTTAATCATTTCTACCAGTTACCTGGCACGATCAGTTCCTCTCTGTTTGACGGTCCTATAAGATTTACCTCTGTCAAGGGTTTCGGGATGATTCCCAAGACTTAACTACCTCCTTCCTGTACAACCCTTGAAACAATCCCCATTAGTCCAAGATTGCCACCACCATATACTAAGTGCATATTCCTTTCAGCTATAACTCTACCCAATTCTTGTGTTGGCGCCACGAATTCTAGCTTAGAACCAACACTAGTACCTCAAAACACACAGATGTTTACAACTCGTCTTCTTGAAGTAGCTTCCATTTCTATATGTTTCTTTCTCAAATCTGGATGCCTTCAAAATTGCAATGATGAGTTGAATTTATAACACTTGAAAAATGGTGAGTAATAATAGCACTAGTACCTACAAAATGATAATTATTAGTTAAACATTGAAATATTTTATGAAAGTCAAAAAGTATGGATCATGTCGGGAAAAATAAAAGAAAATAAAAAAACTAATCACAATTATTAGATATATACAAAGAGAAAATAATATTTACAAGAAGTAACGACTTGAATGACATTTATGCGTCAGGGACAAGATTCCCATCCAATTTTCTTATAAATTGGCAAACATGGTCTTTTAAAGTCAGATTCCCGAGACTGAATTGTTGCCTTTCTTTTCGGAATTGTGTATATAACATGTGAATTGCATGATGCACATATCCACTGGAATGCGTCTCAAGAGTCTTAGATATGTCATCCAAAGACTCCTTACTCAAGTCATCCCTAATGAATTTAATTTTATCTTCACAGTTATCGGACACCATTCCTAAAGAACGATAACGAGTATTACATGTCATGCGAGCACATTTATAGCAAACACCCATTCTTTTAGCTCTTCTCTTTTTAGCATATGTGTTTCTTCCTAAACCAGGCAGATATGAAATAAAAGAGTCAGAGGACTCACCTGCCAATCGGACCCGTGCTTTAATAATCTAACGAATGTCATTAGGACTACATTTGATCATCAGAAGTCTCATTCGTTCCAAGTGAGCTTTGTAGACTTTCATTAGAGAGTTTTGAGCGAGAGAATGAAATTACTTGTGAAGATTTGCGAGAACTTCTTCTATCTTGAAATGTGACTTTACCTACACAAACAAAAATAAAACACACCAAATCACAATATATACACAAATTGTATGGGTTACCTCCCAGCTAGCGCTAAGTTTAACGTCGTCAGCTAGACATGACTGCCCAAATGTTAGGCTGGATTTGAAAGTGTGACACTTTATTTTTGTCGCTCAAAAGATTCTCCCCAATAGTGCTTGACACGCTGACTATTAACCTTGAATGTTTCATTGGTGTTGGGATCAAGTAACTCAACAGCTCCATATGGTAAAACATGAGTGATCACAAATAGACCTGACCACCTTGATTTCAACTTTCCAGGGAAAAATTTCAACCTTGAATTGTATAACAACACCTGCTGCCTTGGTTCCAGATGTCTTCGCACTATTTTTTGATCATGCCATTTCTTGGTCTTTTCTTTGTATAATCTGGCATTCTCATAAGTCTGTAGGCGAAATTCCTCCAATTCATTGAGTTGGTGGAGCCAATTTTCTCTTACTGCTTGTGGATCAAGATTTAACTTATTTAGTGCCCAGTACTCCTTATGATCAAGCTCTACTAGCAGATGGCACGCTTTCCCAAACATCAATCGATATGGGACATACCAATGGGTGCCTTGTAAGCTGTCCGGTAGGCCCATAATACGTCATCCAGTTTTGTAGATCAGTCTCTCCTTGTTGATCCAACAGTTTTTTCAAAGATTCTTTTGATCTCCCTGTTTGAAACTTCAACATGTCCATTTGACTGTGGATGATAAGCTATGGCAACTTTATGAGTAACTTCGTATTTGGATAGAAGTGCATCAAAGTATCTGTTGTAGAAATGTGTACCTCCATCACTGATAATCGCCCGAGGTGTTCCGAAGCGAGTGAAAATATTCTTTTTAAGGAATTTAATCACCACTTTTGAATCATCTGATGGTAGTACAATTGCTTCAACCCATTTGGAGACACATTCTACTGCAACTAGTATGTACAGGTTTCTGAATGATGGAACAAAGGGTCCCATAAAATCAATCCCACATACATCAAATATCTCCACTTCTAGAATATTTTCCAAAGGTCCTTCATTTCTCCTTGAAATATTTCCCGTTCTCTGGCACCTGTCACATTGAAGAGCAAATAGATAAGCATTTTTAAACAAAGTGGGCCAGAACAAACCTGATTGTAGGACTTTGGCTGCAGTTTTATTTCCACTGAAGTGTCCACCATATGGTGATGAATGACAGTGCTACAAAACACGATTTACCTCCTCATGTGGAACACGACATCTCATTAATTGATCAGCACAGCATTTGAACAGGTACGGCTCATCCTAGACATAGTGCTTGACTTCTTTGAAGAACTTCTTTCGTTGCTGAGTTGTCTATTCTAACGGCCATCTTCCCGATACTATGTAGTTGACATAGTCAGCATACCAAGGGACATCATGTTGTTTCATGGCAAACAGTTGTTCATCTGGAAAAGTCTTTTTGATTGTCAGTTCATTGCCAGTTGTTTCTCCATTCTCAAGCCTCGGTAAGTGATCTGCCACTTGGTTCTTTATCCCTTTCCTATCTCAGATTTCCACGTCAAATTCTTGTAACAGAAGTATCCAACGGATCAATCTGGGTTTGGCATCTTTATTCGCGATTGGGTATTTAATTACTGAATGATCTGTGTAGACCACCACTTTGGGACCCAGCAGATAGGAACAGAATTTATCAAAAGCGAACACAACTGCGAGCAACTCCTTTTCAGTGGTTGTGTAATTGATTTGAGCTTCATTCAGAGTCCTGCTGGAGTAGTAAATGGTATGGAAAATCATTGCTTTGCGTTGTCCCAAAACTGCACCTATAGTAAAATCACTAGCATCGCATATCACTTCAAATGGAATGGTCTAGTTTGGTGCTACTATAATGGGGGCAGAAACCAGCTTCTGTTTCAAGATCTCAAAAGCTTCGTGGCATTCTTTGGTGAAGTTGAAAGGCACATCTTTCTCCAGAAGATTGCACGGAGATTTAGCAATCTTGGAGAAGTCTTTGATAAATCTCATGTAAAAGCCTACATGTCCGAGAAAACTTCGAATCCCTTTAATAGATGTTGGTGGAGGTATTTTTTCAATTGTCTCGATCTTTACTTTATCTACCTTGATTCCCTTTTGTGAGATCTGATGTCCCAGAACGATGCCTTCTTGCACCATAAAGTGGCATTTTTTCCAGTTGAGTACCAGGTTGGTATCTTCACACCTTTGTAACAATTTTTCCAGATTTTACAAATAGTGGTCGAACGAGTCTCCAAACACAGAGAAATCATCCATGAAAACCTTCATACTTTGTTCCAGAATGTCTGAGAAAATGACCATCATGCAACGTTGAAATGTAGCATGAGCATTACATAGTCCAAATGGCATTCTACGGAAAGCAAAAGTACCATACGGACATGTAAAAGTAGTTTTCTCTTGATCTTCAGGGGCGATGGCTATCTGATTGTACCCCGAGTATATGTCTAGAAAGCAATAGAACTCATGTCCCGCCAGTCTGTCTAGCATCTGATCAATTAATGGTAGCGGAAAATGATCTCTCCTTGTTGATTTGTTCAGCTTCCTGTAGTCCATGCATACTCTCCATCCAGTCACCGTTCTTGTTGGAATCAGCTCGTTCTTTTCATTTATGACTACAATAATTCCATATTTCTTTGGCACACATTGCATAGGACTCACCCAAGTGCTGTCAGAGATGGGGTAAATGATGTCGGCATCCAACCATTTGATAATTTCTTTCTTCACAACCTCCCTCATAATTTGATTTAGTCTCCATCGATGCTTCACTGTATGTTTGTACTCATCGTTCATCAGAATTTTGTGTATGAAAAATGATGGACTAATGCCTCAAATGTCTCATATAGTCCAACCAATGGCTTTCTTGTGTTCTCGTATCACTCTCAGCAACTTTTCTTCATGCTCCAATGTTAGCGAAGAAGAAATAATCACAGGTAATTCAGAAGAGTTTCCTAAGAATGTATACCTGAGATGGCTCGGTAGTAACTTTAGCTCCAACTGCGGTGGTTCTTCAATCGAAGGCTTGATTCGCTCATTTTTCGGTAATTCCAGACTTTCCACTTGTGGTGTTGATTTGAAGCGAAATGGTTTGTCAAGATAGTTGATACATTCCAGAATTTCAGCATCTAGCTCACTGTCAGTCATGTTGGTGATGCAAGCTTCAAGTTTATCTGTGGGAAGTGGTAGTGCATCAATATCCTGGATGATACTATCTACAACATCACTTGTGAAACATTCTTCTTTCTTTTCATCACTAGGGAATTTCATGGATTTGAAAACATTGAAGGTAACTTCTTGGTCCTATATTTTCATGGTTAGTTCTTCTTCATGTCGCGATGCGCCGTTGATCTTGGACGTGTGGCAATCGGCTTCTGGGATGGTGACATGTGGTGTCAGCTGAATGATTAACTCAATTATTTATTTGGCGTCACGACGCCGAAAGCTGGGCGCGTCGCGATGCTGACGTCAGCATGACGTAAGTAATGACGCATTTTCAATGATGAGTGACGGTAGCATGTGATGGTGACATGTGTCTGGTGCACGTTAGCAGATTCGGCGCACGTTAGAAAACGATGCATTTTAGTACGGCGTATTTTAGCAAAATGGTGCATTTTAGCAGGAAATCTATATTTTTACCCTTTTTGTCTGTTTTCCACTATTTTGGCCCCGAATTACCTCCAAAGAGTCCTGTTATTTTATTTATCTACAAAATATCACAAAAGACATCAAAATATTCACAAAACTCAAGAAACTATGCAAAATATTAAGTCAAATGAGTGGGAAATAGTGACCTATTTACCACTCATCAAACTTGTCGGAACCTCATGTTCACATGAGGTTCAAAATAATACGAACAAAATATTGATGTTTCCTCAACTATATAAGCATTACAAATAGAACCCTCGACTTTTGCTTTGTTTTTTACATTATGTTTTAAATGTCGAAGTTATCAGATAAAACAATCACAAAAAAATATACAATCAGCAACATATTGATATAATAATAATAAGTACGATTTGTTACCTCTCAAATTGATACATCCATCGGTATTGCACGGGTCCAGCTAATTTTGCTTTATAAAACAGGTGTACTGGAAAATATTCCATAAAATCGAAGAAGGCTAGAGGGAAAATATGCTCTAATTTGCTCATAATGATTGGGATCTCTTCTTCAAATGTTTCCATACGTTAACAGTAGTTGATGTTAAGTCTTTGAAAAAAAAACTTAACTTTGTAAGTTCCTACCAAACATGAATTGGAAGTAATTCACGAAATGCAATTGGTATTAACCTTTACATAAACACATGGCAATCGTGACTCTTCATCCCAAATAACTTATACTTTGCATATCCACACATCGTCTCATATTCGAAACATAGCTGTATAGGAACTTGAATTCTTTTAATCATTTCCATAAAACTTCTTTATGATTTCTATCCAATATGTAACATGCTTTAAGATACTTCATGGACTCCACATGCATTTGTAACTCTAGTCAGTTGCATAATAACAATGTGATTTCCCTTTCTTTGGCAGTATATTTAGTCTTTCCCTTCACATCCATCACAATATTGAACACATTTTCGAATACATTTTTCTCAATGTGCATCACATGGAGATTATGCTTGATCAAATTAGAACTCCAGTACGGTAAATCCCAGAAGATGTTTCTTTTCTTCCACCCATAATGCTTACATGTTGGACCATTATTAATCTCATCGGCATCAAGGTCAATAACTTTTCTCAACCCTAGCTCATCAATCTGCTGCAAGAATTCTTCACTTGTCCTAATTGGTGGTGGTGCTGAGTATTATGTAGTATTCCTACGGAATTGAGTTATGTTACATCTGAATTGATGATCTGACCGAAGACTCTTACGATGATTATCAAACCATGAAGTATTTTGACTATTTGGGAGCGAGAATGTCTAATGTTCTCCATACAGTAAGGATAAGTCAATTTTCCAGATGTAGTCCAGTCTAACAGCATCGAGTAAGCGGGAAAATCACTAATTGTCCACGTCAGTACGCTCAAGTTGAAGTTTTGCTTTCTCGATACATCATATGTATATGCACCCACATCCCACAATAATTGTAGTTCAGTTATCAAAGGCTAGAGGTAAGCATCTATATTCTATTCGAATTTTAAGGCCTATAAATAATTAATGATAAGAACATATATTGCGCTTTCATGGACATCTAATGTGGAAAATTGTACGGAGTGACTATGACTGGCCATGAAGAATATTATTGTCCTGATTGGCCGAAAGGTTGAAAACCATCAGTGCACAACCCCAATCTGACATGACAGATTTCATATGCAAATGAAAGATGAATGCGGCTAAAATGATTCTATGCCTCTGAGTCAAATGGATGACGCATAACGCATTTCTCTTGTTCATGCTCATCATGTCATCTCATTTGATCGTTTGTTGCCACTAAAGCGTAAAGTCATTGCAACTTTGTGGTCAAAGGAAAATAATACATCTTCGTGTTTATTTGATCCTCTTCTGTTCTTAAATCTGGGTTGAGAACAGAATTTACACATTGTCAATGCAACATCGTCACCCTAATATATCATGCAACCATTATTACAACAATCAATTTTTTCGACATGTAGTCCAAGGCCCTGAACTAACTTTTTGGTACTGCAAAAGTTATCCTCCATCGTATTGTATTCTGGTAACACTCTAATGAATTATACCCAATCATCAAAGGCCTTCTCTGACTAATGTTGCTCAGATTTCATATTCAAACATCGAGATACCGCTCATAATTGCGAATGTTTTTCACACCCCAGCCATAACTCTGTATCTAAAGAATTCAACATCTTATAAAAATTCTCTACATAAAAATTAGGGGATTCCTCCAGATTATCTGTCTAAGAACTAGACGCATCTGCATCAAAAAAACTATGGTCATCATTAACAAAGTTAGAGCCAACAGCATCATAAATCATTTGGTGATATTGATTTATGGTTGCCGTTTCCATCACTGTTGACGTGTTGTTATGAACTGTTCGGCCGCACTACATGTAAGAGTTTCCTCATATCGATCCCATAGATAATAATCTGAAACAAATCCCTTTCTTTACCAGATGTAACTTAACATCCTCAATTTCTCTAAACTTCTGAAGATGACACATTTTTGCAAGGACACATTATCTTACTGTCTTGCATATATGTTGATTGACCACTAGCATATTCAACAAATTCTACTATCTCGTTCACAAAATTCATGTTAAGTGTGTCATCATTATTAAGCCTCGCATACATCCAACCTCTATTTGAATTCATTTCTGTTATGTTATAACTAAAATGAAAGAAAATTTACGATCCATCCTGTTACAGAAATAAACATATCAAAAATTATATATACTTTATAATAATCAGTTGTTTTAGCTTATAATAAAGGTTCCTAATTAAATAGATTTTATTACC